>CM029022.1:107466273-107628773 GCA_016801055.1 Panax notoginseng | reverse complement strand
CTAGCTAAGTATGTTGTGAACTAGTCAAACATAGCTTCAAATGAATTCTAAAGAAGTAAAACTATGTTAATTTGGAATACATGGGTAGAATAACTCGAGCATGTATATTTAAGGTTTATTAACCTCATTATGTGGTATAATGGTTAAACAAAAGTAGCCTATTAAAAATTGGTTCCATTTAGCCTTGTCGAAATAGAAATTTTTCTAAAAACAAAATCATAACATTAAAAGAATCTTGGAATGGCCATAGAAGAGACCAAACCTAATCATAAACATCACATCATGTATGATTTTGAAAGTCTCATCGTATATGTATAAGGGTGTGCAAGTTGGGCCATGCTTCTGTTTTCTCAGCTCTGATTTGAACTAAGAGCAGCGCGGCCGCACCACTCCCTAGTTCAAATCAAGCTCGGTCGTGCCACATTGCAGTGAAGACTACTTATTTTATGATCTGAGATGTTATGCATGCTTATATTAGTAGCTTAATCTGTAATACATGTCCAGTACAATATTCAATGTGTTAATGAGCATGCTAATGATAGAATCATATGTTGGATAAGTGTTTATAACATTAAGTCAAACTATGTTCTTTAATGTCATAGTATACTAGAAACTTATTTTTGTGTTATGTGTATGTACGATACATAATGACATACATATGGGATTATACGACTAAGGTAAGACTAACACTATATGTTTAGTATCGATGAATTACACTTGTGTATCATAGCAAATTGAGATAGTAGGTGTACATATTGAACTTTTATAACTAATGTGTTTATACATAAATAGAATATTATAGTTCATTGGAGTGGTATTAAGCTATACTTTGGTAAACCACACTTGAGGCAAGTATCATAACCTATGCATTAACTTTTTGCGAGGAATCTATGATTATGCAAGCTTCTTAACTTACACAACTTTGGATGTTGTGCAAGTTCCCGAACTTCATTTGATGTTTATATTGAATGCAAGTTTCCTAAGTTCTTTACATTGTACATATTGCATAATCTGAATTGTTGCCATGTCAACCATATTTATTTCAAACAAATATCTATTACTATTTAGAAATCATTGATATACTTTGACGATTTTTGCAAGCATTGAATTTATTGTTCTTGAATGCATTATAAAAGTTGTCTAAGCCATTGATTCGGCTAGACCATTATCGTATGATAGAAAGCGATCCAAACCAATTGATTGGTGCGGAATCTTGTATTAACTGAGATGAACAACCTTCTTTGAAGGGGAAACTATATTTGTCGGGACACCGACGTGCTCACTTGAGTACGATTAAACGATATGCATAACGTAGGGTACTTTAGGCTAATCATATGTTGTACTCATTTTTGTTGGATTATCAGTATATTACTGTTAATTCCAGCAGAAGTTCATTGTCCTTAGTGACTACTCAGTATTTATTACTTTGAAATCTCGAATTGATTAAGCGTTAAATTTTATTGATATCTTTCTGTCCTTAGCGACTATTGTTGAGAACCATCGATACTTCTTATTACCCTTGAACTATCATATATTGATGTACTCTTGAGAAATTTAAAACTATATTGAACACCCTTATTGCTATATTACTTGTTGAGCAAACTTGTTGCTCATTCTTACTTTCCCTAAAAACATTTCAGTTAAGGCAGAGCAAGGCGGACCCTCAGGCACTGATAAGGGCAAGGACAAAGCTATGGAGTAGCTTCATATTTATTTAGAAGTTTTATGATTATGTTAAGACATATTGTGTTAAGTATTAGTTATGTCTAAACTATGTTTAAGGTATGTAAGAGATGTTTTAAGTTACGAAACCTTGAGACGTGAATGAATAAATGTAATCTATTATGTTATTTCCGTTGCATGAGATGTTATTTAGTCATTAGATTTGTAGTACGTGGTGAACTGAATTCGAGATGTGAGTGGTCTGAATTTGGGGGTGTTACAAGAACGCGTATTATTGTACTTTTATCACAAGATATTTCAACAGTTTAACGGTAAAAGTTTTTCCGTTATTTTTATAAAAAAGTTATTTCTGTTACTTTCTATATCCGACAGTTATTCCGTTATGGGGTCCACCAATGATTTTTTTGTCGTACGGATATTCCTCGATAAAAAGAATATTCTCCGACCAAACGAATATCTTATGACAACTTGGTTACTTTATAAAATTTGAACATATCACCCATAACTATAGCATTATATCAAATCAACACCTTATTAATCAAAATAATATTTAGAGAAAATTAAATCTTTATTCATAAAAAGTTGTTTACAACCTCCCCTTCTTATAAAATTTCATCCTCGAAATTGATGTACGTACCTGGTATGTCGAAGAGGTGAGGATACCTTGTTTTCATTTTAGATTCTAACTCCCAGGTCATTTCCTTAATATCGTGGTTTCTCCATAAAACTTTGACTTGATGTATAACCTTTGAGCATAGAATATGTTCTTTCTTATCCAAGATTTTAACAGGTGCATCTTCATACGTTAAATCTTCTGCTATCTCGTCTGGTTATAATTTAATAATATGGTTCGGGTCTTCCACATATTTACGTAACATAGATATATGAAAAACTTTATGAACACAAGATATACTTGGCGGTAAAGCGAGTCTATAGGCCACAATTCCTACTCGGTCGAGGATTTCAAATGGGCCAATGAATCGAGGGTTGAACTTTCCTCTCTTTCCAAATCTCGTAACTCCTTTCCATGGAGCAGCACGTAACAATACATGATCTCCAACATTGAATTCCACGTCCCTTCGATGTAGATCATCATAACTTTTTTGTCGATCTTGTGAGGTTTGTATACGTTGTCGGATCATTTGAATCTTTTTCATAGTCATGCGTACCAATTCTGGTCCCAACAACGTTACTTCACCCATCTCGTCCCAGCATACTGGAGAGTGACACTTTCGTCCATACAACGTCTCGAATGGAGTCATACCTATACTTGCTTGATAACTGTTATTGTAGGAGAATTCCACCAATGGTAAGTATTTGTCCCAACTTCCTATGAAGTCTAGGACACAGAGTCTTAATATATTTTCAAGAGTTTGAATAGTCCTCTCCGACTGTCCGTCCGTCTGAGGATGATATGCAGAACTAAATCGTAAATCAGTGCCCATGGCTTTCTGCAAGATGACCCAAAATTGTGAAGTGAATCTTAGGTCTCAATTAGAAACTATGGATACTGGCATACCATGTAATCTCACAATCTCATCTATGTATATATGAGCAAGGCATTCAAGTGAATATGTTTCTCGTATAGGTAAGAAATGAGTAGACTTGGTTAATCTATCAACAATGACCCAAATTGCATCTATGCCTTGAGAAACCTTGGGAAGACCAGTAACGAAATCCATGTTAATGTGCTCTCAATTCCATTCTGGAATTTTAAGTGGTTAAAATGGACCTTTTGGCACTTGATGCTCTGCCTTGACACGTTGACAAGTTAAACACCTTGAGATAAACTCCGCGATCTTTCTTTCATATTACTCCACCAAAATGTATGTTGAAGATCATGATACATTTTGGTACTTCTCGGATGGATTGCAAACGGTGTGTTGTGTGCCTCCACCATGATTTTATACTTCAAATCAGAGTCGTTAGGAACACAAAGTCTGGAGTTGACTCGAAGTATTCCTTCTTCGTCGATCATTGCTTCTAAAATAACACCTTCTTGTATTTTCTTCTTCATACGTATCAGCTCCGGGTCTGTAGCTTGAGCAACTTTACCTTTATCGATTAAATTCGGTTCTACTCTTATATTTTACATCATCACATGGGTCCCTGAAGTTTTTAACTCTATCTCCATCCTTTTTAAATCATACAAAATGGGCCTTTGTGTTGACAATATAGCACTCGTACCCACATATGATCTTCTACTCAACGCGTCAGCTACCACGTTCACTTTTCTAGGATGGTATTGAATGGTATGGTCGTAGTCTTTTCAACAGCTCAAGCCAACGTGGTTGCCGCATGTTGAGTTCCTTTTTGGTGAAGAAATATTTGAGGCTTTTATGATCTGTATAGATCTCCACTTTCTCCCCATACAGGTAATGTCTCCATATCTTTAGCGCGAAAATGACTGCTGCCAACTCTAGATCATGAGTAGGATAATTCCTCTTATATTCTTTAAGTTGTCGTAAGGCATAGGCTATGACTTTCCCATATTGTATGAGAACACATTCTAAACCTCTGCCTTAAGCATCGCTGTAGATGATAAATCCCTCCGAACCTGATGGTATTGTTAAAACAGCTGCTAGCATGAGTCTCCTCTTGAGTTCTTGAAAACTCTTCTCACATTCTTCGCTCCATCCAAAATTTGTATCTTTTCGAGTTAGCTGAGTTAATAGAGTGGCGATTAGAGAAAATCCTTTCACGAATCTCCGATAATAACCAGCTAAGCCCAGAAAGCTACGTATTTTGGTTACTAACTTAGGTTGCTCCCAACTTTTTATTGCTTCAATCTTCGCTGGGTCAACTGATATTCCATGTTTCGATATCACGTGCCCAAGGAATGCTATTTCCTCAAGTCAGAACTCACATTTCTTTAACTTGGCATATAGCTTATTTTCACAAAGCTTTTGAAGTATCAGCCCCAAGTGTTGCTCATGATCTTCACGGCTTTTGGAGTAGATGAGGATGTCATCAATAAAGACAACTTCAAAATGATCCAAATATTCCTTGAATACTCAGTTCATCATATCCATGAAGGCAGTAGGAGCATTAGTCAATCTAAAAGACATGACTAGGAATTCGTAATGCTCATACCGAGTTCTGAAAGCAGTCTTTGGAATGTCATCAGTTTTAATCTTTAACTGATGATATTCAGAACGAAGATCGATCTTTGAAAAGGATTTAGCACCTTACAACTGGTCAAACAGGTCATCAATGCGAGGTAACGGGTACCCATTTTTTATGGTGACATGATTCAACTCTCGATAGTCAATGCAAAGTCGCATACTCCCATCTTTCTTCTTTACGAATAGAATAGGAGCACCCCAAGAAGATGTACTAGGACGAATGAAACCGATGTCTAACAGTTCCTGCAGTTGGGTTTTTAACTCCTAAAGTTCAATAGGAGCCATTTGATATGGAGTTTTAGAAATGAATTTTGTACCGGGTTCAAGGTCAATACAAAATTCAATTTCATGCTCTGGGGGTAAGCCAGGAAGTTCTTCATGAAATACGTTAGGAAATTTGTTAACAATAGAAATATCATTCAAATCTGACGTATTCTTGTTTAAATTCGAGATATGGGCAAAGAAAGCTTGACATGTGTTTTTCAATAAACGAATGACTTTATGGCTTGATATGACAGTGATTGACTTTAGTGGTTTGGTTGCTTGAATTCGCATAATAGGTCGGTTAAGAATATAAAAACTAACGACCTTACAAAAATAATCAATTTTAGCATGATGAGTAGTTAACCAATCAATCTCTAAAATCACATCAAATGCAAGTATTTTAAAAGAGATGAGATCAACTAGTAATGTGAAAGTGTCGATTTGAATCAAACAAGATTTATAAATTGTGGATGTAACAAAGGTTTCTCCCAACGGAGTTTCAACAGATAAGTCAAAGTCTAATTTCTCTGGAGTCAAATTTAAACGTTGAGCACAAGCAGGTGAAATAAAAGAATGGGTAGAATCGGTATCTAATAAGGTATAGACTTCACAATAGTTTATGATTAGCTTACTCGTGATAACTTTGTTCGGGTTCCTCGCTTTTTAAGAAGTCACGACAAACGCTCTCCCTTAAACTATCGGCTTTGACTTGCCTAGGAAAACCTTTGGTGTCACCGTCCCAACTGGACTTGGCTTCGCTGCATGACAAAATTGAGCTAAATGACATTCCTTTCCGTAATTGAAACACACTTTGGGTTGCTGCGTACAGTTTGGACTGATGTGTCCCTCCTATCTGCATTTGTAGCATACGACCGGTGGTCGTTCTCCTTCCTTAAACACAGGTGTTGGTGCCGATGTCTTTCCATCATTGTTCAATCTTCTCTTTTTGAAATTTCCACTTGACTCATTTCTTCTATTATCTTGGCCAGGATTACCACCGAAGTTGTTGCCATTTCTGGCATGATAATTTCCTCCACGTTTGTTATCACTACTTCGATGACTGTTGCCATTGGTATGACTATTATCGCTTTGTCGATTGTTATCTTTTGGTTGAAATGACTCATTATCACGCTCCAATAACTGAGCCCTATTCACAACATCGGAATACAAACAAAGTTTGTGAGAAATGAGGTATTGATGAATTTTGGGCTTCAAACCTCATAGAAATATTCGTGTCATTCGTTCCTCATTATCTACCAAATGGGATGCAAACTGGGATAACTTCGTAAACTTTGCCTCGTATTGCGATACAGTCATATTGTTCTATTCTAGTTTGATGAATTCCACCTCCTACATGTGATGAATACTCTCTGGAAAGTTCTTGTCATTGAACAATTCTTGGAACTTCTCCAAGACATCTTAAGTGCGGACAAAAGAGTACATTTTATAGATTCCCACCAGTAATCTATCTCTCCGCGCAACATAAAGGTGGTGAAGGGAACCTTTTTCTCTTTAGTGCATCCCAAGACATTAACAATTTTGGTAATCTGCTTAATCAATGCCTCTACCTTAAGTGGCTCTGGCTTTCCCAAAAACTCCGGCAGTCCTAACTCCTTGAATTGCTTAGCAGTGACCAAAAGTGAGATACCATTGTCACCTGCATTTTGAACAGGAGTCTCTCTCGTTTGACGTTGCATGAATTATAGAAAGCTCCTAAATATCCCATCGTTCATCATTTGGTTGGTGTTGTTATTTACAGGAGGATTATTACCTTCTTGATGCACATTATCCAGCTTATTGATTGGCGGTGTCTCAATGGTCGCATGTGCTCCATTGGTTATCTCAAAATTTTCAGATGTCATTCTCAAATACTGCCACAAAACAAGGGTTAATTAAAGAAATTGACATGCCACATATTATCCATATATTTTGACAGGCCAAATTAAATAATAATTAAGCTTAGGTAGGACACACTAGCGAAGGATTTACTCATCTCTCCCCTCCTAGTTCTAACTTTAGATCTCCGACAGTGATCATATCCCTAAGCTCTGATACCAACTGTGACGCCCTCAGAATAGGTCCATACAACCCATTCTAAGTTGCCAAATACATGGTACATAATTCAAGTACAAATTTCATTTATACAACTATTAATTGTCTTGTAAAATATGACAAAACATATGATGTGAGTTTTAATACAAATATTGTCTTGTAGACAATATCCAAACTCAAATAAAATCCTTATTACAATTATTATCACACTATTTTACAAAATAGTGAGGATTACTAAAATAACCATCTTGAACCATTACTCCACTCCCCGACTAGTCCCAGCTACATTCTTGCCTCCTAAGAAGAACAATGGAACCAAAAGGAAAAGGGTGAGCTCAACTAGCCCAGTAAAAAATATTATTACTAAGATAATATAGAACAAATTAACCTTAGTTCTCAATAGGAAAAAATCTGATAAAATACAATAGACAACAAGTTTTATATCAACAACTGCAGCGGAAATAGCAATCCATTAGAAGAGTCAAGTAGAGTGTAAAGTCTACTATCTTCTATGATTTAAAAGTCCATCATCAGTATTTTATCCCTGTAACAACAATTAATAAATATTTTACATCAACGAATTATCCATGCACTTTAGGCGAAGGATATTCGTTAGTATCACCAGTGGTCATGATCATGCCAAACAACTGTCCATCTATGCACTATGGGCCAAAGAGGACTTTCACCACAACATTTATCTGTAACATTACAGGTCATGATTATACCAATATGCAATTCCTGGTTATAATCATACCAATCAACAGTCAATCTATGCACTACGGGCCAAAGATGACTTTTACCACAACATAAGCATGAGAATGATGACAATGTTATAAGGAATCAATCAAGTGAGATCAAGCATAAATATTAGAGATTTATAATTCAATTTATCCAGAGTTCAAGAATGTCCAAATTGTCAATATGATAATTAATTATGGAGTAAAATTCAATAATGATATTCACGTATCAAAAGTAATTTAGGCATAAAAGAAACCAATTTTATCGTGAATAGTACCCTAAGTGAATAGTACCCGAGTGAATAGTACCCCGAATGAATGGTACCCGAGTTAATATTACCCCGAGTGAATAGTACCCCGAGTGAAAATATTAAAATTTAATAAGAAAGTTCATACCAATATTCTAATGAAATAATATTAGATGAAACGCAAAACTCAAGGATATTCTACTAATTTCAAGGATTATAGAAGTAATACTTACTATAGTAAGTTTAGATTTAGGAATATGAAAAGAAATAATATACGAAACTGCAAATGGATTTTCACCCGTCATGCGATAATCTGCGTAGACAGATCTTTTCCACAAATAAAGAATGAGTACGAAGGGTTATTCACCATGCATGTGATAATTCGCGTAGACAGGTTATTCCCACATATTAAAGAATGAATACGAGGGTTATTCACCATGCATACGGTAATCCGCGTGGACGGGTTACTCCCGTAGATTAATTAAGAATGAATACGAAGGATTTATTCTCCATGCATGCGGTAATCCGCGTAGATAGGTTACTCCCGTGTCGACGTCGGGATTTTTATCTGTCCCTTTTCGTTACCTATTTTTTTGTGTTCTCATTTTATGTGAGATTTGTTTGAAAAAAAAGTGAAAAAGGTCCAACATGTGTAATGTCGACGATTGGACTGTAAGAGTCACCAGTTAGTTTTTTAACTAGTTGTACCAACACAACCGAGAAAAAGTTTGGACATTGACCTAGTGATGTGACACTGCTAAACGGGTCGGTGAAACCGAGATTCAATTAGGGTCTGGGGACTTGCTTATACGGAGGGAAGGTGTTAGGCACCCCTCGACATCCGTGTTGCCACAGTGACCGCCACTTTCAAGAAACTGCTATATAAATGTGTGGGTTAATGTGCTGTTATTTAGAAGTAGTGCGAGGCCTCGTTCGCGCCTATATATACAGGGTTTGAATTTATATAAAAATTCAGTTTTAACCAAGATATTGCAGTGATGTTTTGTAAAATAGGTTTTTCAAACCCTTATGCTTAATAGTAATTGAGTCCTTTTACACTTCCATGTTATTACTTAATGTTCGGCTCAGTTTATTTTATTTTCCAGATGCGAGGCATTTGTAAGAAAATAATATACAAAAAGATGTTGAATTCCTCGTGGGTATGAAAACCATCTGAGGAGATCCAAACATCACAAATAAATTTACAAGCTGCTTATAGCTGAAAAGGTCCATCACGGGAACCGAATCTAGATTCAGTGGATTGAACCTGTGATCACATGATTCCTAGGCTCACATGATGCCGCAATTGATATAAACGCAGTAAGCAGGTATATATAAAAGCTGTAAATATATATATATATATATATATATATATATATATATATATATATATATATACAGACATGATCACCAACCATGAAGCACCTCCATGGGGGATCAGAAATATAAATAAAGTTGTAAAAGCTATCTACCGCCACGAAGGAAACTCCAGGCGGGACGAAATATACAGAAAGCAGTAAAAATAGTCAACAACCACGAAGTAAACTCCAGATGGGACGAAATGTAAATATATATATAATATATATATATATATATATATATATATATATATATATATATATATATATATTATATATATTATATGTTATTGGACTTTGTCCGATGAGCTTATATATATATATATATATAATATATATATATATATATATATATATATATATATATATATATATATATATATATATTAACTGTTGTCGGACTTTGTTCGATGAGCCTAGATTTTACATCCGGTGCGTTTACTGCTTTTATATATATATATATATATATATATATATATATATATATATATATATAAGCAGTAAATGTGACGCCCCCAAAATAGGTATACAACACCCATTCTGGGTCGCCAAATATATGGTACAGAAAGCAAACTACAACTTCAATAATACAATTATCGTGCAAAATACGACAACACATACTGTGAGTTTAAATACAAATATTGTCTTCTAGACAATATCCACACTCAAATAAGTCCTTAATACAATTATTCAAACACTATTTTACAGAAATAGTGAGGACTGCTAAAACATCTTTCTAGAACCATCACTCCATACCCCGACTAGATCCTGCTATGTTCTCACCTCCTGAGAAGAAAAATGGAACAAAAAAGAAAAGGGTGAGCTCAACTAGCCCAGTAAAGAATATTATGACTAAGATAATATACAACAAATTATCATTAGTATTCAACAGGGAAAAATCTGATAGATTATAATCAACAACAAGTTTTAGATCAACAACTGCAGCGGAAACAGCAAACCATTAGAAGAGTCAAGTAGAGAAAGAATTCTACTATCTTCTAAGATTTAAAAGTCCATCATCAATATTTTATCCCTGTAACATTGATTAATAATCATCTTTAACCAAATATTCATCTTTGCACTACAGGCCAAAGATATTCATTTGTATCACCAGTCGGTCATGTTCATCTCAACACCTGTTCATCTTTGCACTACAGGCCAAAGATATTCATCAAGTAATCATACATCTTTGCACTACAGGCCAAAGATATTCAGTAATATCATCATTTAGGACTGAGGATGATGAAAAATATCTTAAAGAAAACGAATCTAATGAGACAGAAGGACAAATAGTAGGAATTCGTATAACAGTTTATCCAAGATCAATAATACTTCATAATAATCAATTGTGAAGCAGAATTCAAAAATAAAGATCAAAACATAGATACAATCAAAGATAGTAACCATAATAGACATCTTGGACAAAAAGGGAAAATTTTATTTTTCGGTGAATAGTGCCGTATTCGTGAATAGTACCGTATACGTGAATAGTGTCGTATACGTGAATAGTAACCCCGACACAAAAAGTTCCAAATTTGATAAAAACTCATATCAATATTTCAGCATAATGATATTGAAGAAAATAATATCATTTAAGAAGAAAATAATATCCCTTACCTCAAGATATCAGTACTTCTGGTCGGAATACCGGTATAAGGCTGAAAGAAACTTGCTCTGATTAATAGAAACTCTCAAAGTATCTAAATACTCACAAAATACACTCAATAATCTAGAGAGAGAAAGAGAGAAAACTTATTTCTGGTGTGATTTTCAATTCTAACTTAGCCCTCTATTTATAGGAAAATTTTAGTAGGTTTGACCTGCAACCTGATGGCTTTACCTGCTACTATTCCCACCCACCACATTTGAAATATAATTCAGCACATTTCTTCACCAACCACAAGTGGGGCCCACCAATTCTAGAATTTTCCATCAAAATGATAAACTCCGAAAATTCAATAATTTCTGAACCAGTCATCTTGTAAAATTCATAATAAATCATACGTTCATTTTTAACGGTTCAAAATTTGTGGGCATATACTCAACTTATATATGTATAACATATCCAAAAATTACCACGATCCAACGGTCGGATTAAAAATTATAACCCCCGCAAAATATCTCAAAAACCCTGATTTTTAATACCTCCATTCTGACAAAAATACGGATAAAAATCTCAACATTAACTCCTTCATTTTTAACCACAAAAATATATCCCTCATTTATATCCACATAAAATAAATATTTTCTTATCATATGAATCAATAATTAATTACTCACAAATAATATTACAGAATCACATTTATGACAACCAGGCCGTTCCCAGGAAAGAGGGGGCTTTCCAATAAGGATTTTTCCTTACTGGCGCGCAATTAGATGACCAAACCTCTCCTTAGACAGAACTTTCTAGACATTGCCAATAATGTTATCTAATAATATTATTCAAATAATATGAATTATTGATCTGATAATGGAAAATACTGTGCAGCAACAATTATTGAAACAACAATAATATAAAATATCAACGCAACAATTATTGAATCAATAAAATAAAATATTGAACAATAACTACTGTAACAATTATTGAGTAGTGCCTTCTTACGTAAGAATCAATAATTGGTACAATACCGTGTGCTACTGTATTTTAACCACCGGGTATTCCAACAGTATTAACGGTAACAACTACGCCGTTATTTATAAACAACTTATACTTGTCGTTTTCTTCATCCAATCGCTTTCCGTTATGGGGCCCACACAAGGCTGCGCCGTCGTACGAATATTCCCCGACAGCAAGAATATTCCACGACCAAACGAATATTCCCCGACAAAATGAATATTTTATAACCACTTGCTTATTTTATAAAATTTGCACATTTCACCCATAACCAAAGTATTATATCAAATTAACCCCTTATTATTCACAATAATATTTAAAGAAAATTTGATTTTATTCATTAATAAGTTGGGGTCTTACAACCTCCCCTCCTTATGAAATTTCGTCCTCGAAATTGACGTACGTACCTGATGTTTCAAAAAGGTGAGGATACCTTGCTTTCATTTCTGATTCCAACTCCCAGGTCATTTCTTCAATAGTATGGTTTCTCCACAAAATCTTAACTTGTGGTATAACCTTCGTGCGTAGGACATGCTCTTTCCTATCCAAGATCTTAACAGGTACCTCCTCGTACGTTAAATCTTCAGCTATCTCGTCTGGTTCTAACTCAATAATGTGGTTCGGGTCTTTAACATATTTACGAAGCATAGATATTTGAAAAACATTATGAACACGAGACATGCTTGGAGGTAATGCGAGTCTATATGCCACATTTCCTATTCGCTCAAGAATCTCAAATGGACCAACAAATCTTGGATTGAGCTTTCCTCTCTTTCCAAATCTTGTAACTCCCTTCCATGGTGCAACACGTAACAATACATGATGTGACGCCCCCAAAATTAGGTATACATCACCCATCTTGGGTCGTCAGATACATAGTACAGAATACAAATACAACTGATTAATACATCTGTCGTGTACAATACGACAAAACATAAACTGTGAGTTTGAATACAAATATTATCTTCTAGAGAGTATTCATACTCAAAAGGAGTCCTCATTACATTTATTAACACACCATTACATAGAATAGTGAGGACTACTAACTAATACTATCATTCGGACCATCACTCCGTACCCCGACTTGTCCCAGCTACGTTCTCATTTCCTGAAGAGAACAGTGAAAGAAAGGGTGAGCTCAACTAGCCCAGTAAGAAATATTATGACTAAGATAATGCAGAATAAATTATCATTAGCCTTCAACAATATTAAACTGATAAAATATAATAGACATCAAGTTTAACTGTAGCGGAACAAGCAATCCATTAAAAGAGTCAAGTAGAAAATAAACTCTACTATCTTTTATGATTTAAAAAGTTTTTCAACACTGTAATCGCTGAGACTCAGCTTAATAAAATAATCCACATCATCGAATCACCCCTGCACTACGGCCAAGGATATTCGTGTATTCATTAATGGTCATGATCATGCCAACAACTGTCCATCAATGCACTACGGGCCAATGAGGACTTTTACCACATCATTTGTAACATTACGGTCATGATTATACCGAATAATCCCTGGTCATAATCATACCAAGTCCATCTATGCAATACAGGCCACAGATGACTTTCAACATTTTATAAACATGAGGATGATGACAATGATATAAGAACTCAATAAAACAAGTTCAAGAATTAATTTATCCAGGAATTGACAACGTCCAAATTGTCAACATGATACTGCATTGTGGAGTAAAATTCAAGAATGCTTAGAAGAATATTTTCTTGAAAAGATACTGGATGAAACGCAACTATCAAGGATATTCCACAAATTTCATGGAGTATAGAAGTCAAAACTTAACCAACTGAGTACAATAAAGAATGGAATAACAAAAGAAATCACCATGCATGCGATAGACCGCACAGACAGGTTATTCCAATAGAATAATAAATAATGGAACCAGGTCCGGCGTAAACGCACAGACAGGATATTCCGACAGAATAATAAATAATGGAACCAGGTCCGGTGTAAAACACACAGACAGGATATTCCAACAGAATAATAATAAAACGGAACCAGGTCCGGTGTAAAACACACAGACAGGATGTTCCAACAGAATAATAAACGGAACCAGGTCCGGTGTAAAACACACAGACAGGATGTTCCAACAGAATAATAGAAGAATGTCACCAAGTATAGGGTAGACCGCGTATACTGGTTATTCCAACAGAATAATAACAAATGGAATAACAGAAGTTCTCTTCATGAATATAAAAGAAATAATATTCCCTACCTTAAAAGAACTGGATATTGGAAAAGTGATGTAGCAGAATACTTTTATTCTCTCTCTCTTATTCTCTCTATACTTTCTCTCTATAGCTTGAATGAATTCGTGAAAAATAATGAAGCCCTAGGCCTCTATTTATAGAAAAACTGAGGGTGGCTCTTGGTCCTAACGAAGGGCCAAATGACTCTTGGTCTTAACGAAGGGTCAAATGACTCTTGGTAATATTGAAGGGACAACTACTATTGACGAAAGTAATTACTATTGACCAAGGTAAATACTATTGACGAAGGTAATTACTATTGACCAAGGTAAATATTATTGACGAAGGTAATTACTATTGACCAAGGTAAATACTATTGACAACGGTAATTACTATTGACGAAGGTAATTACTATTGACCAAGGTAAATACTATTGACCAAGAGACTCTTAGATGATGACATATGGCCCCCCATAAAATAACCAAACTTACCACAACGTCTCAATTATTGATTTAATAATATAACATATTATACAGATGATACTATGACAATAATTTAAGAGATATGATGCAGCAATTACTGTAGCAATAATTGAGTATAGCTGAGTGACTTCTCACGTAAACATTAATAATCAATACCGTGTGCTACTATGCAACCACGCGTATTACTGTACTTTTACTACCGAGTAGTTCAACAGTTTTAACGGTTTTAACGGTAACACCTCAGCCGTTATTTTTATAGAAAGATAATTCTGTCGTTTTCTCAATCCGACAATAATTCCGTTGTGGGGTCCACCAATGATTGTGCCGTCGTACGAATATTCCCCGACAAAAAGAATATTCTCCGACCAAACGAATATTTTATAACAACTTGCTTACTTTGCAAAATTTATAAATATTACCCACAACTATAACATTATATCAAATTAACTCCATAATATTCAAAAATGATATTTATAGAAAATTCATCTTTATTTATAAAAATTGGGGTCTTACAACCTCCCCTTCTTATGAAATTTCGCCCTCGAAATTAGGGTACGTACCTGGTATGTTGAAGAGGTAAGGATACCTTGATTTCATTTCTGATTCTAACTCCCAAGTCATTTCCTCAACATCGTGGTTTCTCCACAAAACTTTAACTTGAGGTATAACCTTGGAGCGTAGAATATGTTCCTTCTTATCCAAGATTTGAATAGGAACTTCTTCATACGTCAAATCCTCCGCTATTTCGTCCGGTTCTAACTCAATAATGTGGTTCGGGTATTCCACATATTTGCGTAACATGGATATGTGGAAAACGTTATGAACACGAGACATACTTGGTGGTAAAGCGAGTCTATAAGCCACAGTTCCTACTCGATCGAGGATTAAAAATGGACCGATGAATCGAGGATTTAGCTTTCCTCTCTTTCCAAATCTCGTAACTCCTTTCCATGGAGCAACACGTAAGAACACATGATCTCCTACATCAAATTCCACGTCCTTTCGATGAAGATCAGCATAACTCTTTTGTCGATCTTGTGAGGTTTTTATACGTTGTCGGATCGTTTGAATCTTTTCTGTAGTCATACGTACCAACTCCGGTCCCAACAACGTTGCTTCGCCCACCTCATCCCAGCATACTGGAGAACGACATTTTCTTCCATACAATGCTTCGAATGGAGCCATGCCAATACTTGCTTGATAACTGTTGTTGTAGGAAAACTCCACCAATGGTAAGAACTTGTCCCAACTTCCCTTGAAGTCAAAGACACAGAGTCTTAATAGATCTTCAAGAGTTTGAATAGTCCTCTCTGATTGTCCGTCCGTCTGAGGATGATATGCTGAACTAAATCGTAACTCTGTGCCCATAGCTTTTTGTAAACTATCCCAAAATCGTGAAGTGAATCTTGGGTCTCGATCAGAAATTATGGATACTGGCATACCATGCAGTCTTACAATCTCGTTTATGTACATACGAGCAAGACGTTCAAGTGTATAAGTTTCTCGTATCGGTAAGAAATGAGCAGACTTGGTCAATCTATCAACAATGACCCAAATCGCATCAATACCTTGAGAAACCCTAGGAAGACCGGTAACGAAATCCATGGTAATGTGCTCCCACTTCCATTCTGGAATTTCAAGTGGTTGCAATGGACCTTTTGGTACTTGATGCTCCGCTTTGACTCGTTGACAAGTTAGACACCTTGAGATAAACAACGCTATCTCTCTCTTCATATTGCTCCACCAAAATGTATGACGAAGATCATGATACATTTTGGTACTTCCAGGATGGATTGCAAACGGTGTGTTGTGCGCCTCCATCATGATTTCATACTTTAAATCAGGGTTGTTAGGAACACAAAGTCTGGAGTTGACTCGAAGTATTCCTTCTTCATCGATTCTTGCTTCCGATATAGCACCTTCTTGCACTTTCTTCTTCATACGCATCAGCTCCAGGTCTGTAGCTTGAGCAGCTTTAACTTTATCGATTAAAGTCGGTTCTACTCGTATATTCGCCATCATCACATGGGTCCCTGGAGTCTTCAACTCTATCTCCTTCCTTTGCAAGTCACACAAAATGGGCCTTTGCGTTGTTAATATTGCACTTGTACCGCATATGATCTTCTACTCAATGCGTCAGCTACCACGTTCGCTTTTCCAGGATGGTATTGAATGGTATGATCATAATCTTTCAACAGTTCAAGCCAACGTCGTTGTCGCATGTTGAGTTCCTTTTGAGTGAAGAAATATTTGAGGCTTTTATGATCCGTAAAGATCTCCACTTTCTCCCCATACAAGTAATGCCTCCAAATTTTAAGTGCAAAGACAACAGCTGCCAACTCTAGATCATGAGTAGGATAATTCCTCTCATATTCCTTGAGTTGTCTTGATGCATAGGCTATGACTTTTCCATGTTGCATGAGAACACATCCCAACCCTTTGCTCGAAGCATCACTGTAGATGACAAATCCCTCCGAGCCAGATGGTATTGTTAGAACAGGTGCTGAAATGAGTCTCCTCTTGAGTTCTTGAAAACTCTGCTCACATTCTTCGCTCCAACCAAACTTTGTATCTTTCCGAGTCAGCTGAGTTAATGGAGTAGCGATTCGAGAAAATCCTTCCACGAATCTCCGATAATAACTAGCTAAACCAAGAAAGCTACGTACCTCGGTCACTGATTTAGGTTGCTCCCAGCTTTGAATAGCTTCAATCTTTGCCGGGTCAACCGATATTCCACGACTTGATACTACGTGCCCAAGGAATGCTACCTCCTCCAGCCAGAACTCGCATTTCTTCAACTTGGCATAAAGCTTGTATTCACGAAGCTTTTGGAGTACCAGCCTCAAGTGTTGCTCATGATCTTCACGGCTTTTGGAATAAATAAGGATGTCATCAATAAAGACGACCACAAAATGATCCAAATATTCCTTGAATACCCGGTTCATCATATCCATGAAGGCAGCAGGAGCATTAGTCAATCCAAAGGACATGACTAGGAATTCATAATGCCCGTACCGAGTTCTAAAAGACGTCTTTGGAATATCCTCAGTTCTAACCTTCAGCTGATGATATCCAGAACGAAGATCGATCTTTGAAAAGAATTGTGCTCCTTGCAACTGGTCAAACAGGTCATCAATACGTGGCAATGGGTACCTGTTTTTGATGGTGACATGATTCAACTCCCGATAATCAATACAAAGTCGCATACTTCCATCTTTCTTCTTCACGAATAGAACAGGAGCTCCCCAAGGAGAAGTACTAGGACGAATAAAGCCAATGTCTAACAATTCCTGCAGTTGGATCTTTAACTCCTGAAGTTCAATAGGAGCCATTCGATATGGGGCTTTGGAAATGGGTTTTGTACCGGGTTCAAGATCGATACAAAATTCAATTTCACGCTCTGGGGGTAGGCCAGGACGTTCTTCAGGGAATACGTCAGGGAATTTATTAACAATAGAAATATCATTCAAAACTGACGTATTTTTGTTTAGATCTGTGACATGAGCTAAGAAAGCTTGACATCCGTTTTTCAATAAACGAATAGTTTTATGGCTTGAGATGACAGCGATTGATTTTAATGGTTTGGTTGCTTGAATTCGCATAATAGGTCGATTAGGAATATGAAAACTAACAACCTTACGAAAACAATCAATTTTTGCATAATGAGTAGTTAACCAATCAATCCCTAGAATCACGTCAAATGCAAGTATTTTTAATGAAATCAGATCGATAGGTAATGTGTGGGTACCAACTTGAACCAAACAAGACTTATAAACAGTGGAGGTAATGAAGGTTTCTCCCAACGGAGTTTCCACAGATAAGTCAAAGTCTAATTTCTCCGGAATCAAATTTAATCGATGAGCGCAAGTAGGAGAAATAAAAGAATGGGTTGAACCGGTATCAAATAAAGCATAAACTTCTTTAGAGTTTATAATAAGCTTACCCGTGATTACCTCATTCGGGTTCCTTGCTCTCTGGGAGTTCACAACAAATGCTCTCCATTGCACAACCGGTTTTGACTTTTCTGAGACGGCTTTTGGTGCCTCCATCCTAGCTGAATTTGTCTTCGGTAAATGACAAAATCGGGCTAAATGACCTTCTCTTCCACAATTATAACATGCTTTGGACGGCATCGCGCAGTTTGGACTGATGTGCCCCTCCCCTCCGCATTTGAAACATATGATAGGTGGTCGTTCTCCTTCCTTAACGACAGGTGCTGGTGCTGACGTCTTTCCATCATTGTTGAATCTCCTCTTCTTGAAATGTCCATTCTTATTGTTTTGGCCCTGATTACCACCGAAGTGGTTACCATTTCTGGCCTGTTGATTCCCTCCACGCTTGTTGTCACCGCTTCGATGACTGCTCTCACTGGTATTATCATTTTGCCGGCTGCTCTCTTTTGGTTGCGTTGTCTCGTTATCGCGCTCCACCAACTGAGCCCTATTTACAACATATGAATACAAACACAGTTTATGAGAAACAAGATGTTGACGTATCTCCGGCTTCAAACCTCTTAAAAACATCCGCGTCATTCTTTCTTCATTATCCACCAGGTGGGACGCAAACCGGGATAACTCCGCAAATTTTGCCTCGTACTGCGACACGGTCATATTATTCTGCTCCAATTTGATGAACTCCACCTCCTTCATGTGACGAATACTTTCGGGAAAGTATTTGTCGTTAAACAGCTCTTGGAACTTCTCCCAGGACATCTTCAGTGCGGCAGATTGAGTACGCTTTATCGATTCCCACCAGTAATCTGCCTCTCCTCGCAACATAAAGGCGGCAAAGGGAACCTTTTGCTCCTCGGAGCAACCCAAGACATCAAATATCTTGGTGATCTGCTTTATCCATGTTTCAGCTACAAGTGGTTTGGGTTCTCCCTTAAACTCCGGTGGTCCCAGCTCCTTAAACTGTTTAGCGGTGACCGCCTGAGAGTTTCCAGTATTTCCACCTATGTTGTGGACAGGAGCCGCTTTCACCTGTTGTTGCATGAATTGCATAAAGCCTCTGAACATTTGATCATTCATCATTTGGTCAGTGTTGTTGTTTGCATGAGGATTGACACCTTCCTGATGCACATTATCCTGATTATTGATATGTGGTGAATCAACAGTCGTCTGTGCTCCATTGCTATTCTCAACATTCTCGGATGCCATTTTCAGATACTGCCACAAAATAAAAATTAATTGATATGTCATATATTATCCTTATATTATGACCGACCAATTAAATACCATGCAAATAAACTTAGGTATGTCATACTAGCGAAGGAATTCCCCGTCTCTCCCCTCCTAGTTCTATTCTCACATCTTAGCCAGGGATCATATCCCTAAGCTCTGATACCAACTGTGACACCCCCAAAATTAGGTATACATCACCCATCTTGGGTCGTCAGATACATAGTACAGAATACAAATACAACTGATTAATACATCTGTCGTGTACAATACGACAAAACATAAACTGTGAGTTTGAATACAAATATTATCTTCTAGAGAGTATTCATACTCAAAAGGAGTCCTCATTACATTTATTAACACACCATTACATAGAATAGTGAGGACTACTAACTAATACTATCATTCGGACCATCACTCCGTACCCCGACTTGTCCCAGCTACGTTCTCATTTCCTGAAGAGAACAGTGAAAGAAAGGGTGAGCTCAACTAGCCCAGTAAGAAATATTATGACTAAGATAATGCAGAATAAATTATCATTAGCCTTCAACAATGTTAAACTGATAAAATATAATAGACATCAAGTTTAACTGTAGCGGAACAAGCAATCCATTAAAAGAGTCAAGTAGAAAATAAACTCTACTATCTTTTATGATTTAAAAAGTTTTTCAACACTGTAATCGCTGAGACTCAGCTTAATAAAATAATCCACATCATCGAATCACCCCTGCACTACGGCCAAGGATATTCGTGTATTCATTAATGGTCATGATCATGCCAACAACTGTCCATCAATGCACTACGGGCCAATGAGGACTTTTACCACATCATTTGTAACATTACGGTCATGATTATACCGAATAATCCCTGGTCATAATCATACCAAGTCCATCTATGCAATACAGGCCACAGATGACTTTCAACATTTTATAAACATGAGGATGATGACAATGATATAAGAACTCAATAAAACAAGTTCAAGAATTAATTTATCCAGGAATTGACAACGTCCAAATTGTCAACATGATACTGCATTGTGGAGTAAAATTCAAGAATGCTTAGAAGAATATTTTCTTGAAAAGATACTGGATGAAACGCAACTATCAAGGATATTCCACAAATTTCATGGAGTATAGAAGTCAAAACTTAACCAACTGAGTACAATAAAGAATGGAATAACAAAAGAAATCACCATGCATGCGATAGACCGCACAGACAGGTTATTCCAATAGAATAATAAATAATGAAACCAGGTCCGGCGTAAACGCACAGACAGGATATTCCGACAGAATAATAAATAATGGAACCAGGTCCGGTGTAAAACACACAGACATGATATTCCAACAGAATAATAATAAAACGGAACCAGGTCCGGTGTAAAACACACAGACAGGATGTTCCAACAGAATAATAAACGGAACCAGGTCCGGTGTAAAACACACAGACAGGATGTTCCAACAGAATAATAGAAGAATGTCACCAAGTATAGGGTAGACCGCGTATACTGGTTATTCCAACAGAATAATAACAAATGGAATAACAGAAGTTCTCTTCATGAATATAAAAGAAATAATATTCCCTACCTTAAAAGAACTGGATATTGGAAAAGTGATGTAGCAGAATACTTTTATTCTCTCTCTCTTATTCTCTCTATACTTTCTCTCTATAGCTTGAATGAATTCGTGAAAAATAATGAAGCCCTAGGCCTCTATTTATAGAAAAACTGAGGGTGGCTCTTGGTCCTAACGAAGGGTCAAATGACTCTTGGTCTTAACGAAGGGTCAAATGACTCTTGGTAATATTGAAGGGACAACTACTATTGACGAAAGTAATTACTATTGACCAAGGTAAATACTATTGACGAAGGTAATTACTATTGACCAAGGTAAATATTATTGACGAAGGTAATTACTATTGACCAAGGTAAATACTATTGACAACGGTAATTACTATTGACGAAGGTAATTACTATTGACCAAGGTAAATACTATTGACCAAGAGACTCTTAGATGATGACATATGGCCCCCCATAAAATAACCAAACTTACCACAACGTCTCAATTATTGATTTAATAATATAACATATTATACAGATGATACTATGACAATAATTTAAGAGATATGATGCAGCAATTACTGTAGCAATAATTGAGTATAGCTGAGTGACTTCTCACGTAAACATTAATAATCAATACCGTGTGCTACTATGCAACCACGCGTATTACTGTACTTTTACTACCGAGTAGTTCAACAGTTTTAAACGGTTTTAACGGTAACACCTCAGCCGTTATTTTTATAGAAAGATAATTCTGTCGTTTTCTCAATCCGACAATAATTCCGTTGTGGGGTCCACCAATGATTGTGCCGTCGTACGAATATTCCCCGACAAAAAGAATATTCTCCGACCAAACGAATATTTTATAACAACTTGCTTACTTTGCAAAATTTATAAATATTACCCACAACTATAACATTATATCAAATTAACTCCATAATATTCAAAAATGATATTTATAGAAAATTCATCTTTATTTATAAAATTGGGGTCTTACACATGATCCCCAATATTAAATTCCACGTCCTTCCGATGAAGATCCGCATAACTCTTTTGTCGATCCTGTGCCGTTTGTATACGTTGTCGAATCGTTTGGATCTTCTCTGTAGTCATGCATACCAACTCTGGTCCCAACAATGTTGCTTCACCCACCTCGTCCCAGCATACTGGAGAACGACATTTTCTTCCATACAACGCCTCGAATGGAGCCACACCTATGCTCGCTTGATAACTGTTGTTGTAGGAGAATTCCACCAATGGTAGGTACTTATCCCAACTTCCTTTGAGATCTAGGACACAAAGTCTTAATAGATCTTCAAGAGTTTGAATAGTCCTTTCTGATTGTCCGTCCGTTTGAGGATGGTATGCCGAACTGAATCGTAAATCCGTGCCCATAGCTTTCTGCAAGCTAACCCAAAATCGTGAAGTGAATCTTGGGTCACGATCCGAAACTATGGATACTGGCATGCCATGCAATCTCACAATCTCGTTCACATACATACTAGCAAGACGTTCAAGGGAATAAGTCTTACGTATCGGTAAGAAATGAGCGGACTTGGTTAATCTATCAACAATAACCCAAATCGCATCTATACCTTGAGAAACCTTGGGAAGACCCGTAACAAAATCCATAGTAATGTGTTCCCACTTCTATTTCAGAATCTCAAGTGGTTGCAATGGACCCTTTGGTACTTGATGCTCCGCTTTTACACGTTGACAAGTTAAACATCTCGAGATAAACTCCGCAATCTCTCTTTTCATATTGCTCCACCAAAATGTATGTCGAAGATCGTGATACATTTTGGTACTCCCAGGATGGATTGCAAACGGTGTGTTGTGTGCCTCCATCATTATTCTATGCTTCAAGTCAAAATCGTTAGGAACACAAAGTCTGGAGTTGACTCGAAGTATTCCTTCTTCATCGATTCTTGCTTCTGGAATAGCACCTTCTTGCACTTTCTTCTTCATACGCATCAGCTCCATGTCCGTAGCTTGAGCAGTTTTAACTTTATCGATTAAAGTCGGTTCTACTCGTATATTTGATATCATCGTGTGGGTACTTGGAGCTTTCATCTCTATCTCCATCCTTTGTAAGTCATACAAAATGGGCCTTTGTGTTAACAACATTGCACTCGTACCCGCGTATGATCTTCTACTCAATGCGTCAGCTACTACGTTCGCTTTTCTAGGATGATATTGGATGGTATGATCGTAATCTTTCAACAGCTCAAGCCAACGTCGTTGCCGCATGTTGAGTTCCTTTTGGGTGAAGAAATATTTGAGGCTTTTATGATCTGTATAGATCTCCACTTTCTCCCCATACAGGTAGTGTCTCCAGATCTTCAACGCGAAAACGACTGCTGCCAACTCCAAATCATGAGTAGGATAATTCCTCTCATATTCTTTGAGTTGTCGCGAGGCATAGGCTATGACTTTCCCATGTTGCATGAGAACACATCCTAACCCTTTGCCTGAAGCATCGCTGTAGATAACAAATCCATCCGAACCAGATGGTATTGTCAGAACAGGTGCCGAAATGAGTCTCCTCTTGAGTTCTTGAAAACTCTTCTCACATTCCTCACTCCATACGAATTTTGTATCTTTCCGAGTCAGCTGAGTTAACGGAGTAGCGATTTGAGAAAATCCTTCCACAAATCTCCGATAATAACCAGCTAAGCCCAGAAAGCTACGTACTTCGGTTATCGACTTCGGTTGCTCCCAACTTTGTATGGCTTCAATCTTCGCCGGGTCGACAGATACTCCATGTTTTGACACCACGTGCCCAAGGAATGCTACTTCCTCAAGCCAGAACTCGCATTTCTTCAGTTTGGCATATAGCTTGTTTTCACGAAGCCTTTGCAATACCAACTTCAAATGGTGCTCATGATCTTCACGGCTTTTGGAATAGATGAGGATGTCATCAATAAAGACGACAACGAACTGATTTAAATATTCTTTGAATATACGATTCATCATATCCATGAAAGCAGCAGGAGCATTAGTCAATCCAAAAGACATTAATAAGAATTCATAATGCCCGTACCGAGTTCTGAAGGCAGTCTTTGGAATATCCTCAGTTTTAATCTTCAGCTGATGATATCCAGAACGAAGATCGATCTTCGAAAAGAATTGTGCTCCTTGCAACTGGTCAAACAGGTCATCAATACGAGGTAGCGGATACCTATTCTTGATAGTGACATGATTCAATTCTCGATAGTCGATACAAAGTCGCATACTCCCGTCTTTCTTCTTTACGAATAACACAGGAGCACCCCAAGGAGATGTACTAGGACGAATAAAACCGATGTCCAACAACTCCTGTAGTTGGACTTTTAACTCCTGAAGTTCAATAGGAGCCATTCGATATGGGGTTTTAGAAATGGGCTTTGTACCGGGTTCAAGGTCAATAAAGAATTCAACTTCACGTTCTGGGGGTAGACCAGGAAGTTCTTCAGGAAATACATCGAGAAATTCTCTAACAATAGAAATATTATTCAAATCTGACTTGTCTTTGTTCAAATCCATAACATGGGCTAAGAAAGATTGACATCCGTTTTTCAATAAACGAATAGCTTTGTGGCTTGATATGACAGTGACTGATTTTAGTGGTTTAGTAGTTTGAATTCGTATGACAGGTTGGTTAGGAATATGAAAACTAACAACCTTACGAAAACAATCAATTTTAGCATGATGAGTGGTTAACCAATCAATTCCTAAAATCACATCAAAAGCAAGTATCTTTAAAGAGATAAGATCAACAGGTAATGTGATAGTGCCAACTTGGATCATGCAAGATTTATAAACTGTAGATGTAACGAAGGTTTCACCCAATGGAGTTTCAACAGATAAGTTAAAGTCCAATTTCTCCGGAGTCAAGTTTAAACGTTGAGCACAAGCAGGAGAGATAAAAGAATGGGTAGAACCGGTATCTAGTAAAGTATAAACTTTGTAAGAATTCAAGATTAGCTTACCCGTGATCACCTCGTTCGGGTTTCTCGCGTTTTGGCCAGTCACGACAAACGCCCTTCCAGGAACCGCTGATTTCGACTTATCCGGGATAACTTTTGGAGTTACCATCCCTGCTGAACTTGGTTTTGCTACAGAACACTCTCGAGCTATATGACCCTCCTTTCCACAGTTATAACATACCTTGGATTGTTGTGGGCAGTTTGGGTTGATATGTCCCTCTTTCCCACATTTGTAACATACGACCGGTGGTCGTTCTCCTCCCCTAGAAACAGTTGATGTTTGTGCTGACGTCTTCACGTTATCATTGTTGTACCTTCTCTTCTTGAAATCTCCTCTCGACTCGCTCCTTTTATTATCACGACCACGATTACCACTAGAGTAGTTACCACTTTTATCCGAATGTTTTCCTCCCTGCTGGTTTTCATTGCTTCGATGACTGCCGCCACCGGTATGACCCTGGTTGTGGTCCCTCGGTTGCACATACTCATTATCTCGCTCTAATAATTGTGCCATGTTTACAACATCTGAATATAAAGAAAATTTATGAGAGATAAGATATTGCCGAATCTCGGGTTTTAAACCTCTCAGAAACATCCTTGTCATTCGTTCCTCATTTTCGACCAAATGAGGTGCAAACCTAGATAACTCTGCAAACTTCTCCTCGTACTGGGACACCGTCATGTTGTTTTGTTCCAGTCTGATAAACTCCACCTCCTTCATATGACGAATACTTTCAGGAAAGTACTTGTCATTGAACAGTTTTTGAAATGTTTCCCAGGACATGTTGAGTGCGTCAGGCTGGGTACGCTTCACAGACTCCCACCAGTAGTCTGCCTCACCGCGGAACATAAAGGTGGCGAATGGAACCTTCTGTTCCTCCGTGCATCCCAAGACATCGAATATCTTGGTAATTTGCTTGACCCACATTTCCGCCATGATCGGATCCGGCTTTCCCTTAAATTCTGGTGGTCCCAATTCTTTGAACTGCTTGGCTGTGACAAACCGCGCGTTGTTATCATTTCCACCTGTATTCTGCACACGAGTCTCCCTCGTCTGATTTTGCATGAACTGCAAAAAGCTCCTAAACATTCCATCATTCATCGTTTGCTCGGTAACGTTGTTTACAGGAGGAATATTGCCTTCCTGTTGCACGTTCCCCTGGGTGGTGATCAAAGGTGTCTCCACGGTCTGATTTACTCCATTATTAACGTTCTCAGTTGCCATTCTTAAATACTGCCATAAAACAAAGGTTAATAGTCATGTCATATATTATCCCTATACTCTGACCGACCAAATAAACACCAAATAAACTTAGTCAGGTCATACTAGCGAAGGAATTCCCCGTCTCTCCCCTCCTAGTTCTTGTCTCACATCTCAGCCAGGGATCATATCCCTAAGCTCTGATACCAACTGTGATGCCCCCAAAATAGATATACAACACCCATTCTGGGTCGTCAAATACATGGTACAGAAAGCAAACTACAACTTCAATAATACAATTGTCGTGCAAAATACGACAACACATACTGTGAGTTTAAATACAAATATTGTCTTCTAGACAATATCCACACTCAAATAAGTCCTTAATACAATTATTCAAACACTATTTTACAGAAATAGTGAGGACTGCTAAAACATCTTTCTAGAACCATCACTCCATACCCCGACTAGATCCTGCTATGTTCTCACCTCCTGAGAAGAAAAATGGAACAAAAAAGAAAAGGGTGAGCTCAACTAGCCCAGTAAAGAATATTATGACTAAGATAATATACAACAAATTATCATTAGTATTCAACAGGGAAAAATCTGATAGATTATAATCAACAACAAGTTTTAGATCAACAACTGCAGCGAAAACAGCAAACCATTAGAAGAGTCAAGTAGAGAAAGAATTCTACTATCTTCTAAGATTTAAAAGTCCATCATCAATATTTTATCCCTGTAACATTGATTAATAATCATCTTTAACTAAATATTCATCTTTGCACTACAGGCCAAAGATATTCATTTGTATCACCAGTCGGTCATGTTCATCTCAACACCTGTTCATCTTTGCACTACAGGCCAAAGATATTCATCAAGTAATCATACATCTTTGCACTACAGGCCAAAGATATTCAGTAATATCATCATTTAGGACTGAGGATGATGAAAAATATCTTAAAGA
This sequence comes from Panax notoginseng, assembly GCA_016801055.1. NCBI lineage: Eukaryota > Viridiplantae > Streptophyta > Magnoliopsida > Apiales > Araliaceae > Panax > Panax notoginseng. The sequence goes on along the minus strand of CM029022.1, from coordinate 107,601,129 downwards.
AAACGAATCTAATGAGACAGAAGGACAAATAGTAGGGATTCGTATAACAGTTTATCCAAGATCAATAATACTTCATAATAATCAATTGTGAAGCAGAATTCAAAAATAAAAATCAAAACATGGATACAATCAAAGATAGTAACCATAATAGACATCTTGGACAAAAAGGGAAAATTTTATTTTTCGGTGAATAGTGCCGTATTCGTGAATAGTACCGTATACGTGAATAGTGTCGTATACGTGAATAGTAACCCCGACACAAAAAGTTCCAAATTTGATAAAAACTCATATCAATATTTCAGCATAATGATATTGAAGAAAATAATATCATTTAAGAAGAAAATAATATCCCTTACCTCAAGATATCAGTACTTCTGGTCGGAATACCGGTATAAGGCTGAAAGAAACTTGCTCTGATGAATAGAAACTCTCAAAGTATCTAAATACTCACAAAATACACTCAATAATCTAGAGAGAGAAAGAGAGAAAACTTGTTTCTGGTGTGATTTTCAATTCTAACTTAGCCCTCTATTTATAGGAAAATTTTAGTAGGTTTGACCTGCAACCTGATGGCTTTACCTGCTACTATTCCCACCCACCACATTTGAAATATAATTCAGCACATTTCTTCACCAACCACAAGTGGGGCCCACAAATTCTAGAATTTTTCATCAAAATGATAAACTCCGAAAATTCAATAATTTCTGAACCAGTCATCTTGTAAAATTCATAATAAATCATACGTTCATTTTTAACGGTTCAAAATTTGTGGGCATATAGTCAACTTATATATGTATAACATATCCAAAGATTACCACGATCCAACGGTCGGATTAAAAATTATAACCCCCGCAAAATATCTCAAAAACCCTGATTTTTAATACCTCCATTCCGACAAAAATACGGATAAAAATCTCAACATTAACTCCTTCATTTTTAACCACAAAAATATATCCCTCATTTATATCCACATAAAATAAATATTTTCTTATCATATGAATCAATAATTAATTACTCACAAATAATATTACAGAATCACATTTATGACAACCAGGCCGTTCCCAGGAAAGAGGGGGCTTTCCAATAAGGATTTCTCCTTACTGGCGCGCAATTAGATGACCAAACCTCTCCTTAGACAGAACTTTCTAGACATTGCCAATAATGTTATCTAATAATATTATTCAAATAATATGAATTATTGATCTGATAATGGAAAATACTGTGCAGCAACAATTATTGAAACAACAATAATATAAAATATCAACGCAATAATTATTGAATCAATAAAATAAAATATTGAACAATAACTACTGTAACAATTATTGAGTAGTGCCTTCTTACGTAAGAATCAATAATTGGTGCAATACCGTGTGCTACTGTATTTTAACCACCGGGTATTCCAACAGTATTAACGGTAACAACTACGCCGTTATTTATAAACAACTTATACTTGTCGTTTTCTTTATCCAATCGCTTTCCGTTATGGGGCCCACACAAGGCTGCGCCGTCGTACGAATATTCCCCGACAGCAAGAATATTCCACGACCAAACGAATATTCCCCGACAAAATGAATATTTTATAACCACTTGCTTATTTTGTAAAATTTGCACATTTCACCCATAACCAAAGTATTATATCAAATTAACCCCTTATTATTCACAATAATATTTAAAGAAAATTTGATTTTATTCATTAATAAGTTGGGGTCTTACAACCTCCCCTCCTTATGAAATTTCGTCCTCGAAATTGACGTACGTACCTGATGTTCTACTCAACGCGTCAGCTACCACGTTCGCTTTTTCACGATGGTATTGAATGATACGATCGTAATCTTTAACAGCTCGAGCCAATGTCTTTGGCGCATTATACGTTCATTTTGGTTGAAGAAATATTTAAGGGTTTTAGAAATGGGTTTTGTACCGGGGTTAATACAAAATTCGATTTCACGCTCGAGGGGTAGGCTAAGAAGTCTTCAAGAATACGTTAGGAAATTTATTAACAATAGAAATATCATTCAAAACTGTGACTCTCATCCAAGACTTGAATAGTACGTCACATTGATACCTATAAACTTGCCATCGTCATTCACAACATCCCCTATGGAAAGTCTGGCTTCTGTGCATTCCACACAAGGAAGTCAACAACAAAAGGATCGGGGCTCTTTACTTATGGCTTGATATGACAATGATTGACTTTAGTGGTTTGGTTGCTTGAATTCGCATAACAGGTTAGTTAGGAATATGAAAGCTAACCACCTTACGAAAAGCTTGATGAGTAGTTAACCAATCGATTCCTAAAATTACATCAAAGGTAAGTATTTTCAAAGAGATAAGATCGACAGGTAACGTGAAAGTGTCGATTTGAATTAACAAGATTTATAAACAGTGGAGGTAACGAAGGCTTCTGCTAACAAAGTTTCAACCAATAAGTCAAAGTCTAACTTCTCCTGAGTTAAATTTAAACGTTGAGCGCAAGCAAGAGAGATAAAAGAATAGGTAGAACCGGTATCTAATAAGGTATAGACTTCACAAGAATTTATAATTAACTAACCCATGCTAACTTCGTTCGGGTCATTCGCTTTTTGAGAAGTCGCGAAAAATGCTCTTCCTGAAACCACCGACATTGTTTTGTCCGTATCTGCCTTTGGTGCCACAATCCCAGCAGGACTTGACTTTCGTACACGACAAAATCGGGCTAGGTGACCTTCTCTTCCATAATTATAGCATGCTTTGGATAGCATCACGCAGTTTGGACAGATGTGTCCCTTCCCTCCATATTTGAAGCATATGATAGGTGGTCGTTCTCCTTCCTTAACGACAGGTGTTGATGCTAACGTCTTTCCATCATTGTTGAATCTCCTCTTCTTGAAATGTCCATTCTTATTATTTTGACCATGATTACCACTGAAGTGGTTACCATTTCTGGCATGTTGATTCCCTCCACGCTTGTTGTCACCGCTTCGATGACTGTTATCACTGGTATTATCATTTTGTTGGCTGCTCTCTTTTAGTTGGGTTGACTCATTATCGCGCTCCAATAACTGAGCCCTATTAACAATATCTGAATACAAACACAGTTTGTAAGAGATAAGATATTGACGTATCTCGAGTTTCAAACCTCTTAGAAATATTCGCGTCATTCTCTCCTCATTATCAACCAAATGGGACGTAAACCGGGATAACTCGGCAAACTTAGCTTCGTACTGCGACACGGTCATGTTGTTTTGCTCCAGTTTGATGAACTCTACCTCTTTCATGTGATGAATACTTTCGAGAAAGTACTTGTCGTTGAACAATTCTTATAACTTCTCCCAAGACATCTTCAGTGCGACAGGTTGAGTACGCTTTACAGATTCCCACCAGTAATCTGCCTCTGCCTGCAACATGAAGGTGGCAAAGGGAACCTTTTGCTCCTCAGAGCATCCCAAGACATCAAATATCTTATTGATCTACTTTATTGACGTCTCCGCCTTAAGTGGTTTTGGCTCTCTAAAAAACTCCGATGGTCCCAGCTCCTTGAACTGCTTAGCGGTGACCGTCCGAGAGTTGCCAGTGTTTCCACCTGTATTTTGGACAGGAGCCGCTCTTGCCTGATATTGCATGAATTGCATAAAGCCTCTGAATATTCCATCGTTCATCATTTGGTCAGTGTTGTTGTTTGCCTGAGGATTGTCGCCTTCCTGATGCACATTATCCTGATTATTGATCTGTGGAGACTCAACAGTCTCCTGTGCTCCATTGATGTTCTCAACATTCTCAGATGTCATTTTCAAATACTACCACAAAACAAGGGTTAATTAACATATCACATATTATCCCTATACTCTGACCGACCAATTAAATACCAAATAAACTTAAGTAGGTCATACTAGCGAAAGAATTTTCCGTCTCTCCCCTCCTAGTTCTCATCTCACATCTCAGCCAGAGATCATATCCCTAAGCTTTGATACCAACTGTGACGCCCCCAAAAATAGGTATACATCACCTATTCTGAGTCGCCAAATACATGGTACAGAATACAAATACAATCTTAAATATACAACATGAGCTGTGAGTTTTAATACAAATATTATCTTCTAGACAGTATTCAAACTCAAAATAAGTTCCCAATACATTTATTATCACACTATTTCATAGAATAGTGAGGACTACTAATGCTATCATCTGGACCGTCATTCCGTTCCCTGACTAGTCTCTGCTACGTTCTCATTTCCTGATGAGAACAATGAAAGTAAAAGGGTGAGCTCAACTAGTCCAGTAAGAAAATATTATGACTAAGATAATGCAGAATAAATTATCGTTAGCCTTCAACAGTGTTAAACTGATACAATATAACAAACATCAAGTTTAACTGCAGCGGAACAATCAATCCATTAAAAGAGTCAAGTAGAGAATAAAATCTACTATCTTTTATGATTTAAAAGGTTTTTCATCACTTTTATCGCTGGGACTCAACTTAATAAATAATCCACATCATCCCTGCACTACGACCAAGGATATTCATTAGTATCACAACCACAAATTATCCATGCACTACGGGCTAAGGATATTCGTGTATTCATCAATGGTCATGATCATGCCAACAACTGTCCATCAATGCACTACGGGCCAATGAGGACTTTTACCACATCATTTGTAATATTACGATCATGATTATATCGATTAATCCCTGGTCATAATCATACCAAGTCCATCTATGCACTACAGGCCACAGATGACTTTCAACATAATATAAACATGAGGATGATGACAATGATATAAGAATTCAATAAAACAAGTTCAAGAATTAATTTATCCAGGAACCAATAACGTCCAAATTGTTAACATGACACTTCTTTGTGGAGTAAAATTTAAGAATGCTCAGAAGAATATTTCCATAAAAATATACTGGATGAAGCACAAATATCAAGGATATTCCACTAATTTTATGGAGTATAGAAGCCAAAGCTTTAACCAACTGAGTATAAGAGAATATATGTAACTGCAAATGGATTTTCGTCTGCCATGCGGTAATCCACTTAGACAGATCGTTTCCACAATTTAATAAAGAATGAATACAAAGGATCATTCACCATGCATGCGATAATTCACATAGACAGGTTATTCCAACAAAATAATAAAGAATGGAATAACAGGAGAAATCACCATGCATGCGATAGACCGCACAGACAGGTTATTCCAACAGAATAATAAAGAATGGAACCAGGTCATGCGTAAACGCACAGACATGATGTTCCAACAGAATAATAAAGAATAGAATAATAGAAAATTTTCATCATGTATGCGGTACTTCGCATAGACAGGTTATTCCAACATAATGATAAAGAATGGAATAACAGAAGTTCTCTTCATGAAGACGAAAGAAATAATAACCCTTACCTTAGAAGAAACTGGATATAAGAGTAGTGAAGTAGCAGAATACTTTTCTTCTTTCTCTCTATAGTTTCTCTCTCTAGAGTTTCAGTGAATTCGTAAGAAATAATAAAGGAATGAGCTTCTATTTATAAGAAAATGAACTGAATAGTAACTAATTCATGAACGGTCCAGATTTATTTACTTTTAAACGGACGGTCCATATTGATTTACTATGTAGTATTAATAAAATATTCTAATAAAACAAAATCGTTTAAATAAAATATAATATATTCTATTTATAATCTAATAAAACGAATAACTTTATAAAAGTGTTCTATTTTACATAAAAAGATTTTACTATACAAATATTATGCAGGCACTATACAAACACTATGCATAATAGAATTCTGTTTTATATAAAAGTATTCTGTTTTATATAAAAAGTTTTCTGTTTTATTACATTTATAATAATAATAAAACAAAACTTATCACCTTTATTGTAATTCACAATATTAATCGACCAGGTCATTCCCAGGAAAGAGGGAGCTTTCCAATAAGGATTTCTCCCTATTGGCACACAATTAGGTGACCAAACCTCTCATTGGCAGAACTTCTAGACATTGTTAATATTGCAAATAATAATATGAATAACTTTGTCGTCTCAATTATTGATTTAACAACATAACATATTATACAGATGCTACTGTGATAATAATTGAATCAATAATATGAGAGATATGATGCAACAATTACTATAGCAATAATTGAGTATAACTGAGTGACTTCTTACGTAAGCGTCAATAATCAATACCGTGTACTACTATGCAATCACTCGTATTACTTTACTTTTACTACCGAGTAGTTCAACAGTTTTAACGGTAACACTTTCACCGTTATTTTTATAAAAAGATAATTCTATCGTTTTCTTACTACAACAATACTTTCGTTATGGGGTCCACCAGTGATTATGCCGTCGTACGGATATTCCCCGACAAAAAGAATATTCCCCGACCAAACGAATATTATATAACAACTTGCATACTTTGTAAAATTTATAAATACTACCCACAACTATAACACTATCTCAAATCCACACCATAATATTAAAAAATATATCGAGAAAATTAAATCTTTATTCATAAAATTTGGGGTCTCACAGTTTACCACGCGTTGTAACCCCCGCCAGGGATACATTTGATCCTTTGTTGACGTGTAGATCAACGGATGAACTCCCTGCTAGGGGTAAATGCCAAGGCTGCTTGGACTTTGTTGATGTGTGTATCAACTGATGAAATCATCGGATGGTTTCTGATGCGACGTTGGGTTTACTTGCCAACGGCTGAACTGATGTCAAGGTTGCTTGACCTTCATTGATACGTACATCAATGGATGACAATGCGTTGTGACCCCCATCAAGGTTGTTGTATTATCGTTAATGTGTGTGTCAACGGAACATGCGTTGTAACCCTCGCTGGGGAGATGTGTTAGATCATCGTTGATGTGTGTGTCAACAAAACATGCGTTGTAACCCTCGTCGGGGAGACGTGTTGGATCATCGTTGATGTGTGTGTCAATGGAACATGCGTTGTAACCCCCACCGGGGATACGCTGGGGAATATGAGTACCCGAGTATGAAATCCTCGAATAGCTCTCGATGCTTCGATGGGTTTACTTGCCACCGGCTGAAATAACGTCAAGGCTGCTTGACCTTCATTAGTACGTACATCAATGGATGGCAATGCGTTGTGACCCCCATCGGGGTTGTCGTATTTTGATATATACAAGCGCGTTGTAACCCTCGCCGTGGTTTCTTGTTGTAAATGAGGATGACGATCCTGAGTGATCGACATTGGACCTGTGTAAGGTATTGCCGAATGTAAATTGTAATGTCTAAGATTCATTGGCATAGTATACCCTGTGATTGGACGAATACCAATGAGTGATGTACAAACCCAAGGTTCAATCTGAGGAGACCAGGATTGTAAGTTATTCTACTCAATTGCGTAGCATTTTTATCCCTAATTTGGCCTTTTCAACTTGTGAGAACTCCTTTGCAACTCGAACTGGACCGAGCCAGAGGGGTAAGACCCACATAGGGGTGCCTCAAGTACACCTGCTGTAGCCCCAGATGGACCTGCGGCCAACCGTGGGTACTAAAGACCAGCAGGGCGCTTTCATAAGTCATTTTCATGTTGCGCCGCGAAGGAAATCTGAGAGCTCTTCTTTAGATCTGCTGAGTTCAGACGTTTTTCTACAAATTTTGTCACCGTACAAGTGTTCTACACTGTCCTGGTAATGTATGCATGTACTTTTTTCTAATTTTTATCTGTTGAAAAATGACTTATCATATGAAATGCATCTAAACACATAGTAGTGATTATCTATACACAAATGACTTGATAAAAAATATTCAACATAGTAAATGTTAGAATTAAACTATGCTGAACATAATGATGTGAAAAAATTTGACTTTTGAGACAGTCAAATTGGCACTTTTTTCTGCTATTTCTTATCCTATTTGAGGACAAATGAGCACAGGTGAAAAAGCAAAGTAATCCTGGTAATTAGGCTACCCTTATGGATTGATGACTTTTATTTTTGGATGCAAATAGGATTTATGTGATTGTGGGCAGGTGTGCTACTGAATGGCCACCTAGTCATGCCTATGTGCATGCGGATAGTCCTATTTATAGAGGAAACTATGGCAAAATTTATCAAAATATAAGCATTGAGTAGTCATGCATTTTTAACTCTACTGTAGATATATGTTAAAATGATGCATGCATGCATATAGTCATTAAATGCATTTTGAAAAGCTCTAGGTTAGATGATACCACACCCTTTTTGAGGTGATTTGGAGACTTGTTGTCCAGATATTATGGATCTGAATCAGCCGAGTAGTTCCCGCGGGACCACTTCTGGTGTACGGAGGAGGGCTTCTGAAGTGCCTCGACCCCGTTCCGTTAGACAGCCTCGTCGGTTGGTAGAGGCGGTGATACTTCCAGTCTAGGTTGATGTGCCAGACGTCGAGGACGAGGAGGAGGATGTTCCGATTATGGACCCCGCTCCTGCTGCGCATGTTCTCCGTAGGGAGCTCCCGAGTATTCAAGTAGCAAACCCAGAGCTTCTGGGTGACTTGAGTTGACATCCCTCGATGTATTTTCATGCTAACGAGGTATGACGTCAGAACTTAATGTTCCTTCTTTCTTATTTATGAGGAGTAAAAGGATTTAATGTTGACCTGCATTTCATGCAGGTTTCTGGCTTTACACAGCCTCGAGGGAACTAGTTCAGTATACACTCCATGTACCAGGCTCTTCATCCTGACTATAGAGCGATTGTGCATAACTGGGTTTTGGAACATTCTTTTCCATCCTTCCACGTCGTTGCCCCTGGGGTTACCTCAGGGCATTGTCTGAGCGGTGGTTTCACCAGACTCAGTCACTCCATTTGTTGAACTGTGAGGTGCTGATGACGCCAATGGATTGGCGATTTATCACAGGTATGGAGTTTGGAGGGGCACCAGTGCCTTGTATGGCAAATATTACCCCCACTGCCATTAGATCCTTGTTAGGAGTTCCGGCGGAGGCGCTCAAGGGCAGGACTGTCCGTGCGGGTCCTTTGAGCGTAGATGCTATGAGTGGGCTATTGAGCGAGCCCATGCCAGATGATATCAGAGTTAGGGATCGCATTCTTCGGTGATTGTTCCTGATGATCATTAGGGGCTGCTTCATAGCAGATAACTCTTCTACGGTGTCGTTCGCTTTGATTAGCTCCACTCGACATGTGGACCGTATAAGAGAGTATGATTGGGGTTCCTACACCTTCGCCTATTTCCTCAGGGGCATACGTTTGCGCTCACAGGGTTTGACCGAGGCTTGGCTAGGATTCTACCCATTTCTACTGGTGAGTATTTCTCTTGTAATTTACCATGTATAGGTTAAGAGTGTTAACTAACAGCAGATATTTGCCTTTGTGTTGGTAGTTTAGGGCCTATGAGAGGCTCCCATGTTTACGTCCAGTGTGTGTACTAGGATTGGATACCTACCCACGAGGACGACGATGGCATCATTCCATACTGGTGGAGGTCGCTGTAGCTGAGGGTTTCACTCATTACCGCTTGCAGCTGGAGTTATTGACAACAGACATTATCACATGGATTCCCTATTCTGGGGAACGTTTGGCCATCGAATTTGAGGATGGGTACCCGACTAGTGTCGAGTACGTAATTTCCACCCGGAGAGTTCCTTTCTTCACGGATGGAGGATGGGAGCTCTATCTAGGAGAGCGTGCTATTAGGAGCACCACAGGAGAGATCCGTATACCGATCTTGCCTCCTACCAGGCGTTATTGGCCTGTATCGCAGTCACCCGTCATTATCCCATTGTTGGGTGTTGACGGTTTTACATTATCAAAGGGTCCCTGTACTCAGGAGATATTCTAGCGTTAGTGGTTCCCTCGTACTATTGGAGCCCAGACCCGCGCCACTAAGTTCATGGGGGATATGGTTCCAGGATCCATGATGACGACGGATTGGCTAGCCTATGTCCGAGATCCGACTCATGTGACACAGATTGACAATTTGACCCGGTAGTTGGACCAGGCACATATCTTTATCCGGCAGAGGCAGATTCGTTTGATCCTTCCAGCTCAGGAGCTGGCCCCTCAGATGACCCATTTGGTTTTTCCGGCGCAGATCCTCCTTTGTATCGACCTGATCTCCCTGTTGATAGAGATCTAGTGACTCAGGAGGAGTTACATCAGGTGGACAGGATTGATGATGTGAACATCGACACCATTGTCTTCTTCTGATGTGTATTCTCGTTATATCTTTTGATAGGCCTTTGTTAGCTAGTGGGTGTCTGTGCCCCATTCTCGTTATATCTTTTGATAGGCCTCTGTTAGTAGTAGGGCGTCTGTGCCCCATTTCCCTGTATTTGTAGATGTACAGAGATGATGTATTAGATAATGATATACTTAGGAATGTATGTACAGTTTTTCTATTCCCTATATCATATTGCCATCTATTATCTGTAATGCATGTATTATGTTATGCATATGTATGTATGTCCAGAGATATTCAGCATTGACCCCTAGATGGTCTTATAACACGGCTCGTGCAGATGTCTTCTTCGACAGTTAGCCGTATTGATCATACCCCACCATTATTGGTGGTATCTGGTATGCGATCGTGGTATGATAGCATGTCACCATCAGACAGGGTGACCGTAGATCATTTATTGCAGCATACTATGACCCTGTTGATGTTTCAGGTTCCCATAGGATTCGTGGATGGCATGCTGGAGCACTGAGTATCGGAGAGGTAGGTTTTCCAATTTGGGACCCAGAAGTTGACTCCCATTCTGGAGGAGTATGCACGGTTGACGATGCTGCCACTGGATAGACCTTGCGTGCATATGGCTTTGGGGGACATGAGTCGACGGTTCATGACCCTCACTGGATTGAGGCGTAGGGTATTGCAGGATGAGCTTACATCTGGCCACGTTATATCCCAACATTTTGTATTTGACAGATTTGGCTTTGAGGATAGTTATAGACGACATTCCGGGGATTTCACCACACCGGAGGATCATTGGCGTCTGGCCAGGGTAGATGTACTACTATTGTGCATACTGTCATATGTCTACATGCCACTGTATATGGATGAGTTGGACATAGGAGTTATCATGGCAGTGAGAGCTCTTAGGGAGGGTCATACCATCATACCTATGATTATAGCCGAGACTTGAGGTCAGCTACATACTGCTGCACTTATCCGACAGGAGTATTTACGGGAAGTTCGGTCATGTTATACGTGTGGTTTATGTCACACCTGAGATCGATTGGCACTTTCAGACGGCATGGGTATTGCTTCACCCATGATATAGCCATGACATATTCATTTCAGCCTGCGGAGTGTACAGATGTTGCATCTTGGTCCGCTTTCTTAGCTGATATTATAGACCCGTTTAGTATATTGCCATGCTCCAGGCTCAGCTCACCTTATAGCTTTATTACTCATGCTCCGGGCATGGATTACATCCCTCTGGCTGGTTTGAGGGGCATGACTACTTACCATCCACTAGCCGTGATGTCGCAGTTTGACTAGTTTTAGGATTTTCATCCTTTTAAGGGGGCGCTGGGCCAGCGTTTAGCTTCTCACTATCTTTCAGCAGAGGACAGATCCCGTGTGTATGCATATTGGGATCAGCGCGAGATAGCCACTTTCTCTATTAGTTATCCAGGTTATTTTGTAGAGTATTCCACATAGATGGAGAGAGAGACTGCACCAGCTGAGGTAGTATCCACATTTCTGAGCATTGACTCAGATGTTGGAGAGCCCATTGAGGATATTGATTCTCACACCGAGGAGGAGCCATCTACTGGGTTGCCAGTATTTCCTTTAGATTCTCCCAATACTAGCACTGTCGTGATTCAGTATTCAACACAATACTTTGAGCATAGTCTTCATCTGATGACCTTTGAGAGAGATCAGGATGGATCCCTGATGATGACAGCTCTTGATGGGAGAGACGCAGCCCTGTTAGAGGGGAACGACGCATTGGCTAGTAGAGATACCGCTGTTATTGAGCGGGATGAGGCCAGATCAGCAGGAGATGCAGTGATAGTTCAGAGGGATAGTGCCATATCTGCTCGGGATGTAGCCGTCACAAATAGTACTGCAGTGAGGTCCCTTACCACTGGCATGCTTGCAGAGATGAGCACATATATTGATGAGCATATGGTCACCATGCAGATGGCTGCAAATTTGTTGGGTCGTGTGGATATCTTCGTACAGGAGACCACAACTTTACCTCCTTCTTCGGAAAGGGATGCCATGTTGGGCTTGTTAGCTCGTATATACACCGATTTGTAGATGGACTTGTACTTTCCTGCACAGACTAGCTTAGCCATTTTGTCATATACAGTTTACATTGTGTATATCAAATAACATTATATATAGCAGGAAAATATATTTTTGATCACTTCCCTTTTAGATATGCTCTATAATTGCTTGATATTTGTTTACTTCTTCAGGGTTTGTGCTCTTGATGTATTCTGAATTCCTCCTTGATGGATGGACATTGAGTTGTCTCTGGATAGTTCAGAATAGATCATGGATCTGTATGTATCCCTACCATCTTTGGTGTCTTGGGACTGGTTTCTGTATGAAAATGTGGAGAGGATTGTGGCTTTCCTCTCTGAGATTGACCGCACCACAGATGGTCGCCAGTACCCCTATTTAGGAGGAGCCAAGTTAATTCCATCTCTTATGGATTGGTGTTGCTCTTCAAGGTACAACCGCAGCTTAGATGGTTGCCGAATCTCCTATTCGCGAGGAGAGGTTGGGTAATTCCATCCCTTTGGTTTTAAGCCAATGAAATGTGGTGAATTAAAGTTTGATCCCAGTACCATTGACAAGTATTTATGTTTTAGTAGGGGGTGAGACCGAACCATAAATGGTTGCCTACGTACTCCTATTGAAGAGGAGATCAGGTTTGCGTAGTTCGAACCTGGTGTAAGAGGTTCAACGCTGTTTATGAAAGGCAGATGGGTGTAGAAGCTTTATTGATGAAAAAGGTTGTAGAAGTGTTTTTGTGGTTTTTGTTTTTGTAGAAAAGGGTAGAAATGTTTTTGTTATTTTTTGTTTATTACGACCGGATCATATAGAATATGGTTGCCTACGTACTCCCGTGTATCAAGGAGATCAGGTCGACGTAGTTCGCCCCTCAGGGTGAGTTGAAAAGTGTGATCCCATGTGCAAGATAAACTGCGGGGAAAAAAGATTAATCCCATGTACAGGTCAAACTGTGGGGAAGAAAGTTTAATCCCATGTGCAAGATAGACTGTGGGGAAGAGAAAGTTTGATCCTAGTTTTAGGACAAATTGCAGGTATGAGAAGTTTGATCCCATGTATGGGTAGACAAACTGCAAACGCGAGAGGTTCAATCCGTAGTGGGATGACCTAAGTTGTATGAGCGTAGTGAAGCCAGGCTGCTGGCTTAAAGAGTATATTTCCCTGAGGGGCAAAGTGTGGAAAAGAGTTGTATGTGGTAAAGGGTTAAAGAACCGGAATGACTGATGATCTGATAATCCAACACCAGGATGTTTGCTTGATGGTAACTTCAGACGTAGTACCGTTTCACGGTGTTTGAGTTGATAAGCTGTGGAAATTCATCGACGTCCACTTCTTGCAATCTGAGAGCACCTCTTGTCAATACCTCCTTGACAATAAATGGGCCTTCCCAGTTAGGAGCGAATTTTCCCTTAGACTGATCTTGGTTGTCGAGGATCTTCTTTAAAACCAAGTCATGTTGTTTAAACTGCCGTAGCTGGACTTTTTTGTTGTAGGATCTGGCGATCCTTTGTTGATATAGTTCACCATGGAAGATAGTCGCGGTTCGCCTTTCATTTATTAGAGAGAATTGGTGATACCTGTCTTGTACCCATTGATCTTCATCTAGCTGAGCGTCCATCAACACTCTGAGGGATTCCATTTCTACTTCTTTGGGGAGTACTGCTTCCATCCCATAGGTTAATGCGTAGGGGGTTACCCCAATTGAAGTGCACATTGATGTTCTATAGGCTAACAGAGTAAGAGGCAATAAGTCAGGTCATCCTTTGTGGTTGGCAGACATATTTTGCATAATCTTCTTGATATTTTTGTTAGTCGCTTCAACAGCGCCATTCATCTTTGGACGGTAGATGACGGAGTTAAGGTGTTTGATGTGGAATTTACTGCATAGTTCCTCCATCATTTTGTTGTTGAGGTTCTTAGCATTGTCTGATACAATTACCTCGGGTTGTCCGTATCGACATATGACATTGTTTCAGAGGAAAGCAATGACGACTTCTTTGGTAACCCTGGGGAAGGAGGTTGCTTCTACCCATTTGGTAAAGTAGTCAATCATGGTGAAGATGAAGCGATTCCATTACTGGCTTTGGGCTCGATGGGCTCAATCACGTCCATTCCCCACATTGAGAAGGGCCAAGGTGAACTCATATTGTGGATCTCCCGTGGAGGGGCGTGGATAGCATTCCCATGAATTTGGCATTGATAGCATCTCCTGACGTGGTTGTCGACGTCGGGATTTTTATTTGTCCCTTTTTGTTACCTGTTCTTTTGTGTTCTCATTTTATATGAGATTTGTGAGATTTTATCAATGCCGAGGACAAGGAGGAGGATGTTTCGGTTGTGGACTTCGCTCCTGCTGTGCATATTCCCCGTAGGGAGCTCCCGAGTATTCAGGTGGCAAACCCAGAGCTTCTGGGTGACTTGAGTCGACATCCCTCGATGTATTTGCATGCTAACGAGGTATGACGTCAGAACTTGATCTTCCTTCTTTCCTATTTGTGAGGAGTAAAAGGATTTAATGTTGATCTGCATTTCATGCAGGTTTCTGGATTTACACAGCCTCGAGCGAACTGGTTCAGTATACACTCCATGTACCAGGCACTTCATCCTGACTATAGAGCGATTGTGCATGACTGGGGTTTTGGAGCATTCTTTTCTATCCTTCCCCGTCGCTGTCCCTGGGGTTACCTCAGGGCATTGTCTGAGCAGTGGTTTCACCAGACTCAGTCACTCAATTTCCTAGACTGTGAGGTGATGATGACGCCGATGGATTGGCGATTTATCACAGGTATGGAGTTTGGAGGGGTGCCAGTGCCTTGCACGGCGGATATTACCCCGACTACCGTCAGATCCTTGTTAGGAGTTCAGGCAGAGGAGCTCAAGGGCAGGACTGTCCGTGCGAGTCCTTTGAGTGTAGATGCTATGAGTGGGCTATTGAGCGAGCCCATACCAGCTGATGTCAGAGTCAGGGATCGCATTCTTCGTCGATTGTTCCTGATGATCATTAGGGGCTGCTTCATAGCAGATAACTCCTCTACGGTGTCGTTCGCTTTGATCAGCGCCACTAGGCATGTGGACCGTATTGGAGAGTATGATTGGGGTTCCTATACCTTTGCTTATTTCCTCAGGGGCATGCGTATGCGCTCACAGGGCTTGATCGAGGCTTGGTTAGGATTTCACCCATTTCTGCTGGTAAGTATTTCTCTTGTCATTTACCGTGTATTGGTTAAGAGTGTTAATTGACAGCAGATGTTTGCCTTTGTGTTGGCAGTTTTGGGCCTATGAGAGGTTCCCTTGTTTACGTCCAGTGAGTGTGCTAGGATTGGATACCTACCCACGAGGAAGGCGATGGAATCATTCCATACTGGCGGAGGTCCCTGTAGTTGAAGGTTTCACTCACTGCCGTTTGTAGCTAGAGTTGTTGGCAGCTGACATTATCACATGGATTCCCTATTCTGGGGAACATTTAGCCATGAGATTTGAGGATGGATACCCGACTGGTGTCGAGTACGTGATTTCCACCCGGAGAGTTCCTCTCTTCACTGATGGAGGATGGGAGCTCTATCTAGGAGGGCATGCTATTAGGAGTACTACAGGGGAGATCCGTATACCGATCTTGCCTCCTGCCAGGCGTTATTGGCCTGTGTGGCAGTCACCCGTCATTGATATCCCTTTGTTGGGTGTTGACGGTTTTGCATTATCAGAGGGTCTTTGCACTCAAGATGTATTCTAGTGCTGGTGGATCCCTCGCACTATTGGAGCCCAGACCCGCGCCACTCAGTTCATGGGGGATATGGTTCCAGGATCCGTGATGATGATGGATTGGTTAGCCTATGTCCGAGATCCGACTCATGTGACACAGATTGACAGTTTGACCCGGTAGTTGGACCAGGCACATATTTTTATCCGACATTTGGGTAGAGACCTAGCAGAGGCAGATTCGTTTGATCCTTCCAGCGCAGGAGCTGGCCCCTCGGGTGACCCATTTTATTTTGCCGGTGCAGATCCTCCTTTATATCGACCTGATATCCCTGTTGATAGAGATCCAATGACTCAGGAGGAGTTACATCAGGTAGACAAGATTGATGATGTGGATATCGACACCATTGTCTTCTTCTGATGTGTATTCTCGTTTGGCTCGATGGGCCAAGGTGAAATCATGTTGTGGAGCTCCCGTGGAGGGGCGTTGATAACATTCCCATGAATTTGGCATTGATAACTTCTCCTGATGTGGTCATAACAATCAGCCTTGAGAGATAGCCAATAATGTCCTGTCCTGAGGATCTTCTTGACAAGGAGGGGGCCACTCATGTGTGGGCCACAGACTCTACCATGGATCTCATCCATGAGTTTTTGAGCTTGGTCTTTATCCAGGTATCTGAGGAGACCTAGACCTGCATCTCTCTTGTAGAGTGCATCTCCACTCAGGTAGAATTTCATAGCAAGTCGATGAATCCGCCTTTGTTCAGTCAGGCTAGCCTCAGCGGGTGTAGATCCATCTCGTAGGTACTCCTTGAAATGCTGATACCAAGGTTGTTGGATGGGAGGTAGCTCATCCGATATTTCTCCAACATAGTTCCCATATGCTGGTGCCTTTTGCAGGGCTAATGTGACACTTGGCATGTGTTCCTTGTCAGGTATGTGCATCAAGGAGGCCAAAGTTGCTAATGCGTCCGCAAAGTCATTCCTATTACAAGGAATGTGTATAAAGGAGATTTCTTCGAACTCCGAAGCCATCTGTAAAACTTGCCGATGGTAAGGCAGCAATCACAACTCTTTGGTTTGATAGATTCCTGTGGATTGTTTAATTACCAATTCTGAATCCCCAAAGACAGTTAACCATCTGATACCCATTGAACGGGCAAGTTTTAGTCCCATGATATAGCCTTCATACTCAGCTGTGTTGTTGGTGCTGATAAACTATAATTTAACTGCGATGGGATACTGCTCCCCCGTATCGGATACTAGAACTGCTCCAGCTCTAGAACCTTTCGTATTAATAGCTCCATCAAAATACATCTTCCATGCTTGGCGTGTATCGTACTGATGGTGTTGCTGAACTGCCATTACCCCTTCATCTGAGAAGTAGGTTTCCAAGGGTTTGAAATCCCCAGAAGGAGCGGTGGCCAGTTGATCCGTAATTCCTTGACCTTTAATGGACATTTGAGTCACGTAGACAATGTCAAATTGTTGTAGAATCAACTACCATCTGGACAGCCGACAATTCAGTATGGGTTTACTGAACACATACTAGAGAGGATCCACACGGGATATGAGATGGGTTGTGTGCCCATGGACGTAATGTTGTAAGCTCATGGCAGCCCATGCTAAAGCACAATAAGTTCTCTCAATCAGAGTGTACTTGTGTTCACTACTGTTGAATCTTTTGCTGAGGTAATAGATAGCTTGCTCTCGGCCTCTATCATCTTTCTGTCCCAGCATGCAGCCCATGGCATTGTCACTGATGGACAGGTACATGAACAGGGGAACATCATCCTTGGGTGGTACCAAAATAGGAGCTTTGACCAGCTGCTCCTTGATGGCAAGGAAGGCATTTTGGCACTCATCATTCCATTTTATGGAGGAGTTCTTCCTTAACAGCTTGAAAATAGGTTCACAGGTTGCTGTGAGTTGAGAAATGAATCGGCTAATGAAGTTGATTCTTCCCAAAAATCCCCGTATTTCTTTCTCTGTTTAAGGAATGGGCATTTCCGTGATGGCCTGAATTTTGGTAGGATCCAGCTCTATTCCTTTGTGGCTGACTAGGAATCCTAGCAACTTGCCTGATTTAATGCCAAAGGCGCACTTGGCTGGATTCAACTTCAAGTTGTACTTACGCAACCTGTTAAATAGCTTTCTAAGATGGTTTAAGTGGTCCTCCTCCTTTTAGGACTTGACAATGATGTCATCCACGTAGATCTCGATCTCTTTGTGCATTAAGTCGTGGAAAAGAGCCATCATAGCTCTCTAATAGGTTGCTCCGGCATTGATGAGGCCGAATGACAATCGTCTGTAGCAGAAGGTTCCCCAAGGCGCGATGAAAGCAATTTTCTCACGATCTTCCTCAGCAACCATGATCTAATGGTACCCCGTAAAGCAATCAGCAAAGGAGAACATGCAGTATTGCGCAGTATTGTCAATGAGAATGTGCATAAAGGGCACGGTAAAGCTATCTTTAAGGCAAGCTTTATTCAGATCCCGATAATCCACACAGACTCTTACCTTTACTCCAGGCTTAGGAACGAGAACGATGTTAGATATCCATTCAGGATATGTGGACACCATGATAATGCCAGCTTGAAATTGTTTCATAATTTCTTCTTTCACCTTTAAACTCCATTCAGGTTTTTATCGCCTGAGCTTCTGCTTGACTGGCTTGAATCCCTCTTTAATGGGAAGGCGATAAAGAACAATGTCAGTGGACAACCCCACCATGTCTTTATAAAACCATACAAACATATCCTGGAATTGGGATAATATCGTAACCATGTCATTCCGTTGGTTTGGGGTAAGGTCTGAACCAATCTGGATTGACTTAGGGTTTTCTAAGGTTCCAAGATTGAAGGAGGTGGTTTGATCAAGGTTGGGTTTAGGCTTGTCTTCGACCCATTCTTTGATCTCCGAAGGTACCTCAATGTCCTCTTGTATTTCCAGCAAGTCTGAGTCCAACTTTTCATCAAAGTTACAATCCTTGTGGAGAAGAGGCATCTTATCAGCAAGTATAGACACATCTAATTTCAGAGTCCTGAAACAAAATATGCTTTCACTTAATATATATGAAACTGTTTAATCATACATAATGTTAGCATATACGAACAAAACAACCGCTAATACTGGACAGAAAAGTAAGCAGTTATTATATCTACAGGGCAGAAAGAAGTCCTGCCCATTTTACCCTTGTCGACCAATGCAAGGAGTGCTACTCCAATTGGCAAGGATAAAGTCCGGGTGAACTGCATTGATGGAGGGGTTGTCATCGTCCTCCTTTTCCCGAATGATGACCATGATGTCTGGGCAATCATCATATGGGGTATATCTATTTGTATGTTCATCATGAACAATGATGCGCATGCCCGCCATTATTCGGACGACGTTTTATTTGATTCTTTGTTTCTCTTCCTCCACTCTAGGATCTAGAACAAAGACTTCTTTTGCTTTGAATGGCACAGGCTTGGGAAATAGTATAGCCATCACGTTGGTTGGCACCTTTACAGGAGGTTATGCAGACTCATCGTTAGAATGCGAAGATAAACGCCGCGTGGTTGAAATTGAAGGAATCTGCTGATGCTTATGAGGATTCCTCTGACTAGACCTGGCAGAATAGCCTAGTCCAGCTATCCCAATTTGACTGGCTACTTGGATAGGGTATTTGATACCTTGGTGATCTTTACCCAACCCTTGCCCTGGCTGATGACCCAAAGACATCATTTCTTGAGTAGCCGACATTACTTCGACAGAGATCTTGGGTACGGGTAATGGCGTTCCCAGGGCATGAAATTGAGGGTTGCTTACTTCCAAAGTGTGAAAACTAACCGGCTCAATATCGGAATTAAAACTGATGAACGGTATGTCACCTTGTTGAGGGCATTTCGGTTCAGCGTTGACTATAATTAGGCTATTGTTGATAATGTATTTAAGTTGTTGATGAAGGGTGGAGGGGACTGTGTAAGACCCCGAATTTTATGAAATAAAAGTATTCAATTTTTCTTATAATTACTATTCAGTAAATGGTTAAATTGATAAAAGTTTAAAGTTATGGGTGAAATGTGAATTTTTTTCAAAATAAGTAAGTGGTTATAAAATAATCATTGTTGTCGGGGAATATTCGTTTGGTCGTAGAATATTCTTTCTATCGGGGAATATTCGTACGACGGCGCAACTATTTGTGGGCCCCATAACGAATAACTGTCGGATGAAGAAAACGACAAATTTGAGTTTTTACAAATAACGGCGTAGTTGTTACCGTTAATACTGTTGAAATACCCGGTGGTTAAAATACAGTAATACGCGTTATTGTACAGTAGCACACGGTATTGCACCAATTATTGATTCTTACATAAGAAGACACTACTCAATAATTGTTACAGTAGTTATTGTTCAATATTTTATTTTATTGATTCAATAATTGTTGCGTTGATATTTTATATTATTGTTGTTTCAATAATTGTTGCTGCACAGTATTTTCCTTTATCAGATCAATAATTCATATTATTTGAATAATATTATTAGATAACATTATTGGCAATGTCTAGAAAGTTCTGTCTAAGGAGAGGTTTGGTCATCTAATTGCGCGCCAGTAAGGAGAAATTCTTATTGGAAAGCCCCCTCTTTCCTGGGAACGGCCTGGTTGTCATAAATGTGATTCTGTAATATTATCTGTGAATAATTAATTATTGATTCATATGATAAGGAAATATTTATTTTATGTGGATATAAATGAGGGATATATTTTTGTGGTTAAAAATGAAGGAGTTAATGTTGAGGTATTTTATCTGTATTTTTGTCGGAACGGAGGTATTGAAAATCAAATTAGGGTTTTTGAGATATTTTGCGAGGGTTATAATTTTTAATCCGACTTTTGGATCGTGGTAATATTTGGATATGTTATACATATATAAGTTGAGTATATGTCTACAAATTTTGAACCGTTAAAAATGAACGTATAATTTGTTATGAATTTTACGAGATGACTGGTTCAGAAATTGTTGAATTTTTGGAGTTAATTATTTTGGTGGAAAATTCTAGAATTGGTGGGCCCCACTCTTGGTTGGTGAAAAAATGTGCTGAGATTTTTATTCAAATGTGGTGGGTGGGAATAGTAGCAGGTAAACCCATCAGGTTGCAGGTTAAGTCTGCTTCGGCGTGCTAATATTTTCCTATAAATAGAGGGCTAAGTTAGAATTGAAAATCACACCAGAATTCATAAGTTTTCTCTCTTTTTCTCTCTATATTATGAAGCATATTTTATGAGTATTTAGATACTTTGAGAGTTGCTATTCAGTGCAAGTTTCCTTCGGCTTGGCATTCCAGTCAGAAATACTGCACTTTTGAGGTAAGGGATAGTAAGAGATAGTAAGGGATTTTAAGGGTTGTTATGTTTTTCAGTTTCATAATTTTTCTGACCTTCAAAAATTCTGGAAAAATTTGAAATGATATTTTGATGAGTTTTATTGATTGTGTCCAAAAATGGTGATTTTTGGATGTATAGATTAAGAGTTGTAAATTTTATGAGAAAAGACTATTTTAAAAATAACCGCTTATAATTCCTTGTGGTTATCTCCAAAATTGATGAAATTTTTATTGGGAGTACATGTATATGATAGAAGTATACTCTGTAAATTTCAGAATTTTTGGACAAAAGTACAATTTTTGATAAATATCTAAATATTCGGCTGTTTTGGCCATATGAAAAATAGTAAATGACTTTTAAAAATTCTGAGAAAAATATATGTTCACTATGGGAATATATTATGCTAAATCCCAGAAAAAAAATATTTTTGGAACTGATTTGATATTTTTCATGAAAATAGACTAGTTATGAGTAAATGAATTAAATATGTTTTATGAAGTAAGAAAATTAGAAAATAAGATTTTATGACTTGATAATCCTATATGAGGTATATGCAGATTTTTGATAAGGGTTTTGGTTATTGGTGATGAAATCTTATGAGTTTGGCATTTTAGAATGATTAAATGCATTATTTAGTAAAGTGTAAACAATTAAAATAAATTGTTTATAAGCTTAAGAAATATTATTCTTTCAATATCATTATACCGAAATATTGGTATGTATTTTATTGTGGAATTTCTACCTTTTTGTGTCTGGATTACTATTCATGAGTTACTATTCACGAGTTACTATTCATGAGTTACTATTCACGAATTACTATTCACGATAAAATTGGTTTCTTTTTCTAACCAAATTATAGTTGATTTATGAATATTACTCTTGAGATTAAATCTATATGTTGATCATATTATTTTTATTATCATATATAACATTTTTATAACCCTGATGTTGAAATTCTCTTTCACTTGAGTGTAAAGATGGGTAAATTATTGGTATGATCATGACTTTGGGTTCTCTTTGGCCAGTAGTGCAAAGTTGAATTATTGACTAGTATGATCATGACCATTAAATTTATAATTGAATATCTTCAGCTTAAGTGCAAAGGTGAAATGATCAACATGGTTATAATTATTGTTTATATAAATGATTATATATTTCTTTGAGATATTAATATATTTGGCCTGTAGTGCAAATATGAACTGTTGATGAATATATTTGGCCGTAGTGCAAATATGAACTGTTGAGAAATTTTTTTGGCCTGTAGTGCAAAGATGAAATATTGATGAATATCTTTGGCCTGTAGTGCAAAGATGAATTGTTGATGAATATCTTTGGCCCGTAGTGCAAAGATGACATGTTGTTAAATATCTTTGGCCAGTAGTGCAAAGATGAACAGATGTTGAGATAAACATGACCAACTGGTGATACAAATGAATATCTTTGGCCGTAGTGCAAAGATGAATTATTGATGAATATCTTTGGCCTGTAGTGCAAAGATGGTCTGTTGATGAATATCTTTGGCCTGTAGTGCAAAGATGGTCTGTTGATGAATATCTTTGGCCGTAGTGCAAAGATGGATTTATTAGTATGATTATGAATAGGAACTATGATTTGGTATAACTATGATCTTTGATGTTTTAGGTAAAGACAGGTGCTGAAAATATTCTTCATCCTGGGTGCGAAGAAAAATTTAGAATCACAATGATGATTATGAGTTATTCATATGATTGTGGAAAGGAACTGTTGAGTGATGTTACAGGGATAAAACATTGTTAGTGGATTTTTAACATGGAGAAGATAATAGACTTTATAGTCTATTTGACTCTTCTAATGGATTGCTCGTTCCGCTGCAACTATGGTTGAAATTTTTATTATCTACCATATGTTCTAGATCTCTGATTTATTACTGATGAAGACTATTGATAATTTATTTATCTTTAGTCATGATATTCTTTACTGGGCTAGTTGTGCTCACCCTTTTGCTTCACAATTCCTTTCAGGTAATAAGAGTGTAGCTGGGTCGAGCGAGGGTAACGGGGAAATAGAACGGGGGTCTCTAGCTGTGGATGTTCTCCCGAAGCAGTATAGAAAAGTTCATTTAGTAGTTTTATTTGGTGAATCCAATAGGGTAAGGTGTACCCAACGTTGGAAGGGTGTTTTGCCACTATCATACAAGATATTTAACGACATACAACCTCGTGTCATCATAAGACAGGGATGTGCTCATCCACGTGCTGAGTATATATATGAGCACTACCTATATAATCTTGGTGTTTGTTTGAAGTATAATTCTCAATTAGAGAAAGTGGAGATAATGATAAGTCAAGAGAAGACTCACCATTGGGAATAATATGATAGTAATCTTCTCATTTTTCTTTGGGGTCTATTGGGTCAACCAAGGATAATTCTGTGGCCATATGATATCTATCACAACCTAGAAGCATGGCCTCCCATGTACGAAGGTTTCCTTGAGTACTTTCCAAATATTCTAATTTCTAAAACACTTTTTGACTATACCTTTATGTAAGGTGTCATTGTGAGGTGCTGTCCACGGTTGGGACATGAGTCACATTTGGTATATATTTGTATCTAAACTCACAACATATGTGTTGTTTATTTTGCACGATATTTGTTGTAATAAAGTTGTAGTTGTTTTCTGTACCATGTATTTTGGCGACTCAGAATTGGTTGGATGGAATGAACCTATTTTGGGGTTGTCACAGACTGCCCTAGCCATATGAATCCACGGTCTTCCCAAGAGCAGGTTGTATCACGAATCTATCTTGAGTACGTGGAAAGACACGCAGAATGTATGGGGACCAATCTCAATTGGCAGCTCAATCTCTCCGACCGAATTGAGGCGGGATCCATCAAAAGCTTTGATGATCGTATGGGTAACTCGGATTCGATTGAGATTGACGTTCATCTTCAACAATGTAGCGTATGGACAGATATTCAAAGATGAACCTCCGTCTACTAACTCCAGCTAGCATATATCCAGAGGACAAGACCGCGATGTGTAATGGCTTGCAATGACCGGTCCCTTTGGGCGGTATATCATCATTAGTGAAGGATATCACATTGTTGTTGAAAATGTGATCAACCAAATGTTGAAACTTTTCCACATCCACTGATTTTTGCAAGTAGGCTTCTTCCAAAACCTTTAGTAGAATCTTCCTGTGATCCTCGAAAGTTAAAACCAAGTCTAGTATTGCAATTTGATGTGGAGCTTTTCTTAAGCTTAAAACCACCTTGGCTTCATTATGACCCATGGCACGGAGGACTTTTTCAATCTTCTCCATGGGAATCTTCTCCTTTGATTTGATGGTAGACTTCATCAGCCGTTGGGGAAGATATAGTGGATTCTCCTTCGACACTGCAGCAGTTGTATGCGAGGTAGATCCTTCAGCTTCTCCATAATTCCAAGGAACTTTCTGTAAGTTAACAACAGGATATTGTGGTCGGAAGGGTAAATTGATTGGCTCTGGAGCAGCCACTTTCAAAGGATTGTTGCTTCCTCTGAGTTGAATGGTAGATATAGGGCGTGGTTTGACAATGTCATCAGCTTCAGTGGAGATAACTACTACCAATCCTTTCTATTTAGTAGGACAGGTATTCTCACTTCCATGTAGCACAGTATCATTGTCTGCTAGTTGCAGGACACCGCTATCAATGAGATTTTGGATAAGGTGGCGGAGTGCCTAGCATTCTTCTGTGCTGTGACCGCGAGAATGGGAGTGATATTGACATACTCCATCAGAATTAAACCGTCCTGAACGGGGATTGATTGGAGGTAGGAGGGAAGTGATTCTTCCTTCATTGATTAGCATTTAAAGAATTTCCTCCATAGGTTAGCCCAGATATGTAAATTCCCTTCTGTTGGCAAAATTCTGACGAGCTTTGGCGTTCGCTCTCCTTGCCACTTTGTCCTCCATCGTTTCACTGTCTGGAGGTGACGAGGGAATATCATGATAAGAGGAAGGAGACTAGCATGCTTCTGGCTGATTAATTGGCGTGTGACTTGATGTTGGTATGTCACCAGTTCTGCCAATTGCTCGATTTGCTTGCACAGAGCTTTCATTTTTTGTTCCATTGAGAATTGGAACTTGGCATAATCCCATTTGTCAACACCATCTTTGATGATCTGGGATGCTTCACCGTTAGAATTGGAACTTTGTCCAATGCTCTAATTAATCATGTTGACTTCTTCCTCTTTATGTGGAGGAAGAGGGTTGTCTTGAACGTGAGGTTGATCGGGTTAGGTGACCACGATCTCACCGTTGTCTATCAGGTCTTGGATCTTATGCTTCAAGGCCCAACAATCTTGAGTATCATGTCCAGGTGCCCCGGCATGATAAGCACATTTCCGAGCAGCATTAAAACCCCTACCATTAGGGCTAGCTGGTGGAAGAAGATGAGTGATTTTCTTCTGCGTGGTCAGAAGAGTGAGAATATTCTCGAGAGAGTCCCCTAAGGGTGTGAATACTCGAGGGCATTTAACTTCTCCACCTTTTGGTACTTGAGGGTTTGAAGACTGTGCTTGAAAGGGAGAGTAATTTCTCCTCTGGATAGGCATATTCTGATTGCCTTTTTGACCCTGTAGTATCAGGAAAACATCCTCTTCTTTCTTTTTATGGACCCTCCGGGGGTTGTTTCCATAATTCTGGATTGGATGTGTTCCGCAACAGCTTTAAGAGGGCAGCTAGGTCTTGAATCTTTCCTGACTTCAATCCTATCTCAGCCATCTCCCCATGTTTGATCATTTTAGAAAATAGTTTATCGATGCCAGTTAAGACTCTCTCATAGAAAGGAGCTTCTTGTATGTCGATAAAGGTCATAACCATCTCTGACTTTGTCATAGAAGGAATAACTTGAGCAACAAGGCGCCTCCACCTTTGAGCATATTCTCTGAAAGACTCGTTGGACTATTTCTTGACCTTGGTAATCTGGTACCGGTCAGGAGCCATCTGAGACTGAAAACTGTATTGCGTGAGAAAGGCGTGAGCTAGCTCTTCCCAGCTATGGATCTTTGAGTTGTCTAATTTGGTATACCATTAACGGGCTTCTCCAGTCAGACTTTTTTGGAACAGCTGCATTATGAGCTTCTCGTCCTCTGCATAAGATCCGAGTTCTCCAATGAATACCTTCAAATGTGTATAAGGATCTCCTATCCCATCATACTTTTCAAAGTCAGGAGTTTTAAATTTTTCTAGATAATGAACACTAAGGAATATACAAAGATCGGCATATGACACACTCCCGTGTGCTCCAATTCCTTTGATAGCGCGAAGGGTTTCTTCCATTTAAAGAACTTTCTTTCTGATGTCACCAGTGTCTGGATCTTTTGTAAGATCGGCGACATCATGACTTTTGTTGGTTGTATCCAACTGTAGTTCAGGTACTGTAATGGCTTTATCAGGACCTTGGGTTCCTCCTTGTGTAAAGGATTCAGCATGTACGGGTATTTTTGGACCCTGCGTAGGTTGATGTAGTTCTTTAAGCAGAACAGCCAAGTCTGTAAATTGTTTAGTTAATCCGTCGAATTCTTCGCGAGAAACTGGATTAGACTGGTCAGATAAAGACATGATTGGCTGTAGGCATGCGGCCTTTTTGGACTTTGATTGGGTAATAGGTCTGAATGCTTCCCTGTAACAAAACTGGTATAGTTTAGTTTTAGGGATGGTGTAAATGTTAACATGCTATGTAATGTGTCCGTTTTAGAAAATTTTTTCCTGCAAAACGGATGTTAGCTTTCTGTAAAACAGGATAACATGTTAATGTAAATATGTACATGCACATATTTCCTCATATTTCTCATTACATGAAGATGAATATGGAATGTAAATTACAAGTAATTGTTTTTACAAGTAATTTAAAATGAGAAAGCATGAAGAGACATTCCTCCGAGTTTGGTTTATCAGAGGCTAACCTATCTTAGGTTACTCTCGCGGCTTTTCAGCATGAAGGTTCCCAAATCATCGCAATTTACTCGACGGGAAGTTAATCTGGTCTTTCAACTAAAGCGAATTTGGGTGATGCCTTTCCTGAGCCTCGGGGAATTAGTCTTCCCACGAGTCCAGTAATCAAACACCGACAGGATAGCCTCCTGATGGAGGGACCACACAACATACATTCACATACATTGCGTCTCACCGTATATGAAAATGATGACATGTGCGAAGCACTAATATCACAGGCAGATATAGTGTAAAACATTAATCGCAGTAAAGATATGCATTCGTACACATTCATCATAAATGTAAATGCAACATCCACACACAAGCATATAACAATTTTGAAAAGCTTGTAATAGCGGCTTAAGTCCTCTTACTGGTGTCCCTAGCAGAGTCACCACCTGTCGACGTTGGAATTTTTATTTGTCCCTTTTCGTTACCTGTTCTTTTGTGTTCTCATTTTATGTGAGATTTATTTGAAAAAACAAGTGAAAAAGGTCTGATATGTGTAATGTCGACGATTGGACTATAAGAGTCACCAGTTGGTTTTTTAACTGGTTGTACCAACACAACCGATAAAATTTTTGCACATTGACCCAGTGATGTGACACTGCTAAACGGGTCGGTGAAACCGAGATTCAATTAGGGTCCGACGACTTGCTTATGCGGAGGGAAGGTGTTAGGCACCCCCCGACATCCGTGTTACCACGGTGACTGCCACTTTTCAAGAAACTGTTATATGAATATGTGTGTGTGTGGGTCAAAGTGTTGTTATTTGGAAGTAGTGCTATGCCACGTTTGCACCTATATACAAAGGGTTTGAATTTATACAAAAATTCAATTTTAAACAAGATATAGCAGTGATGTTTTAGAAAAGAAGTTTTTTCAAACCCTTGTGCTCAATAGTAATTGAGGCATTTGATACTTCCATTTTATTTCGAATTCGGCTTGGTTGATTTTATTTTATAGATGTGAGGCATCTGTATGCAAATAATGTACAAAAAGGCGTTGAATTCCTCATGGGTATGAAAACCATCTGAGAAAATCCAAACATCACAGATAAATTTACAAGATGCTTACAGCTAAAAAGGTCCATCACGGGAACCGAATCTAGATTCAGTGGACTGAATCTGTGATCACATGATTCCTAGGCTCACATGATGCCGCAGTTGATATAAACGCAGTAAGCAGATATATATATAAAAGCTGTAAATATATATACAGACATGATCACCAACCACGAAGCACCTCCATGGGGGATCAGAAATGTAAATAAAGCTATAAAAGCGATCAACTGCCACGGAGGGAACTCCAAGCGGGACGAAATGTACAAAAAATAGTAAAAACAGTCAACCACCACGAAGTAAACTCCAGGTGGGACGAAATGTAAATATATATATATATATATATATATATATATATATATATATATATATATATATATATATATATATATAAGCGATAAACGCACCTATAAAATCCAGGCTCATCGGACAAAGTCCGACAACAGTTAATATATATAAGTGTATATATATATTAAAGCAGTAAACGCACCGGATGTAAAATCCAGGCTCTAAAATATATATATATATATATATATATATATATATATACACACACACACACACACGAAAGCATTTAAACGCACCAGACATAAGTCTAGGCTCATCGAACAGAGTTCGACACACAGTTTATATATATAAGTGTATATATACAAAAGCAAGTAAACGCTCCAGACCGAAGTCTAGGCTCAATCAAGGCATAGCTCGATAATGTTAGTCCATATATATATATATATATATATATATATATATATATATATATATATGTATATAAAAACTGAAATAAAACTACGGACCGAAGTCCGGGCAAACACACGCAACACGACTCTCAACGTAAAGAAGGGTGTATACAAGTGTGGAGAGAAAGGCTTGAAAATGTGTAAGAAGGCTTACAGTGGGCTGCCAAAGAAGACTTCAATAACTTTAAAGTAGATAAACACTAGCTTCCGCCTATACAAAAGTAGCTATATATGAGCTCACAAGTGTTTAAAATGAGAAAGCACTGAGTTTGGGGTGTGTATAGAGTAAATTGGACAGGGCTTCCTCGCCTTTTCTCCTTATAAAATGGCCACCCCAAGCCCTTTATTTATAGAGGGTGGAGCCGTAGGTGTACCAGAGGCTGCCCGGGGTGTCCCGGGCTTCGCGGGTCCTGCCATCTCGAAGTACGTGCACGTAGGCAACGTGATGTCCGCTCGAGCTTTTAGAATTGCAATCTGGGCATCCGATTGAGGTATATAGGACCTATTTTGGACCGCCGTTATCGAGAGTTACATAATGACATAGGATTATAGATTGTACGAAGTCATGAAGATGGGACGATGCCCTCCGGTTTTCAGCTTCAAATTCTATCCGTTATCCTACGCAATAGTCACTCGGGATTGGTTCTTTTGAGCTTTTGTGGGACATTGATGTGTAGAAATGTATGTCTAAAATGTTGAGATGGTGTGATGTGGCGTCATGGTGGCAAGATAACGACTTTTCCCCTCACCGGGGTTATCTCCGATTTGGTCTGATAAAGCAGACATTGCTTAGGGTTATTGCTGAGATTGAACTGCTGCAAATGTTGAAGGTCCTCAGTGTCATCTCTAAGTTATGCATGTCTTGTATTGAGTGCCTCGGTGTTAGCGCCGAGGTTGAAGCTGATGGAATGCATTTGAAACAAGCATTTCCAGGGTTATCTCCGAAACTGCTACTGCCTTCCTTGGGGTTGTCTCCAAGGTTGGAATCTACTATTTCCAATGTTGGGACTGAGACGGAACATCTCGGGGTTATCTCTGGGATGAATCGATCTTCTCCGATTTGTGTTCCGGTATTGGATCTGTATGCCTTGGGGTTATCTCCGAGGTTGGATTTATTACTCCCGGTGTGTGTTCCGAGGTTGAGTTGTTACTCCCAATGTGTGTTCTGGGGTTGAGCTATTCCTCCTAGTGGTATCCAGAATGGATATGAACCGTCTTTTAGGGTTTCCTCTTAAAAGACGAATCTATGCTCCTGTGATGTCAGTAACAGATAGGCAGAAAATTTCGAGTGTCTACAGTGGTCATTGCAGTCAGCCTTGAGAGATAGCCAGTAATGTCCTATCCTGAGGATCTTCTTAACAAGGAGGGGGGCACTCATGTGTGGGCCACAGACTCCACCATGGACCACATCCATGAGTCTCTGAGCTTGGTCCTTATCCAAGAATCTGAGGAGACCTAGTCATGCATCTCTCTTGTAGAGTGCATCTCCGCTCAGGTAGAATTTCATAGCAAGTCGATGAATCCGCCTTTGCTCATTCAGGCTCGCCTCAGTGGGTGTAGATCCATCTCGCAAGTACTCCTTGATATGCTGATACCAAGGTTGTTGGATGGGAGGTAGTTCATCCGATACTTCTCCAACATAGTTCCCATAGGCTGGTGCATTTTGCAGGGCAACTGTGACGCTTGGCATGTGTTCCTTGTTAGGCATGTAAATCAAGGAGGCCAAAGTTGCTAATGCACTTGCGAAGTCATTCCTATTATGAGGAATGTATAGAAAGGAGATCTCTTCGAACTCCAAAGCCATCTGTAAAACCTGCCGATGGCAAGGCAGTAAACGTAGCTCTTTGATTTGATAGATTCCCGTGGATTGTTTGACTACCAACTCTGAATCCCCAAAGACAGTTAACCATCTAATACCCATTGAACGGGCAAGTTTTAGCCCCATGATACAGTCTTCATACTCAGCTGTGTTGTTGGTGCTGAGAAACTGTAATTTAATGGCGACGGGATACTGCTCCCCGTACTGGATACTAGAACTGGTGTGGCTGAATTTCCATTACCCCTTCATTGGGGAAGTATGTTTCCAAGGGTTTGAAGTCCCCTGAAGGTGCGGCGGCCAGCTGATCCGTAATTCCTTGACCTTTAATGGACTTTTGAGTCACGTAAATAATGTCAAATTGTTGTAGGATCAACTGCCATCTGGACAGCCGATAATTCAGTATGGGTTTACTAAACACATACTTGAGAGGATCCACGCAGGATATGAGATGGGTTATGTGCCCATGGAGGTAATGTTGTAACCTCATGGCAGCCCATGCTAAAGCACAACAATTCTTCTCAATCAGAGTGTACTTGTGTTCACTGATGCTGAATCTTTTGCTGAGGTAATAGATAGCTCATTCTCGGCCTCTATCGTCTTTCTGTCCCAGCATGCAGCCAATAGCATTGTCACTTATGGAAAGGTACATGAATAGGGGAACATCATCCCTGGGTGGTACCAAAATAGGAGCTTTAACTAGCTTCTCTTTGATGGTAAGGAAGGCCTTCTGGCACTCATCATCCCATTTCATGGAGGAGTTCTTCCATAACAGCTTGAAGATAGGCTCACAGGTTGCTGTGAGTTGAGAGATGAACCTACTAATGAAGTTGATTCTTTTCAAAAATTCCCGTATTTCCTTCTCTGTCTAAAGAATGGGCATTTCTATAATGGCCTGGATTTTGGTAGGATCCAGCTCAATTCCTTTGTGGCTGACTAGGAATCCTAGCAACTTGCCTGATTTAACGCCAAAGGCGCACTTGGCTAGATTCAACTTCAAGTTGTACTTGCGCAACCTGTTGAATAGATTTCTGAGATGGTCTAAGTGGTCATCCTCCTTCCGGAATTTGACAATGATGTCATCCACGTTGATCTCTATCTCTTTGTGCATTAAGTCATAGAAGAGAGCCATCATAGCTCGTTGCTAGGTGGCTCCGGCATTGATAAGGTCGAATGACAACCGTCTATAGCAAAAGGTTCCCCAAGGAGTGATGAAAGCAGTTTTCTCACGATCTTCCTCAGCAACCGTGATCTGATGGTACCCCGCAAAGCAATCAGTAAAGGAGTACATGCCGTATTGAGCAGTATTGTCAATGAGAATATGGATGAATGGCACAGAAAAGTTATCCTTAAGGCAAGCTTTATTCAAATCTCTGTAATCCACGCATACTCGCACCTTTCCTCCAGGTTTAGGCACGGGCACGATGTTGGATATCCACTCAGGATATGTAGACACCTTGATAATACTAGCTTGAAATTGTTTCACAATATCTTCTTTCACGTTCAAACTCCACTCAAGTTTCAATCGCCTAAGCTTCTGCTTGACTGGCTTGAATCCCTCTTTAATGGGAATGCGATGAAGAACAATATCAGTGGACAAACCCACCATGTCTTTATGAGACCATGCAAACACATCCTGGAATTGGGTTAGTAGCGTAACCATGTCATTCCGTTGGTTTAGGGTAAGGTCTGAACCAATCTGGATTAACATAGGGTTTTCTAAGGTTCCGAGATTGAAGGAAACAGTTTGAT
The DNA here is from genome assembly GCA_016801055.1 of Panax notoginseng. Taxonomy (NCBI): domain Eukaryota; kingdom Viridiplantae; phylum Streptophyta; class Magnoliopsida; order Apiales; family Araliaceae; genus Panax; species Panax notoginseng. The sequence goes on along the minus strand of CM029022.1, from coordinate 107,568,525 downwards.
CAAGGTTGGGTTTAGGTTTGTCTTTAACCCATTCTAGAATTTCTAGAGGCACCTCAATGTCCTCTTGTATTTCCATCAAGGCTGAATTCATCTCTACATCAAAGTCACAATCTTTGTGGAGAAGAGGCACCGTATCAGCAAGTATAGGCACATCTAAATTCAGGGTCCTGAAACAAAATATGATTTCACTTAGTATATATGAAGTTGTTTAATCATACAAAGTGTTAGCATGTACTGACAAAAGGACTGCTAATACTATACAGAAAAGTAAGCAGTTATGATATCTACAGGGCAAAAAGAGTTCCTGCCCATTTTACCCTTGTCGACCAATGGAAGGAGTGCTGCTCCAATTGGCAAAGATAAAGTTCGGGTGGACTGGATTGATGGAGGGGCTGTCAACGTCCTCCTTTTCCCGAATGATGACCATGACGTCTGGGCAATCATCGTCTGGGGTGTATCTGTTTATATGTTCATCATGAACAATGATGCGAATGCCCGACATTATTCGGACGACGTTTTGTTTGATTCTTTGTTTCTCTTCCTCCACTCTGGGATCTGGAACAAAGACTTCTTTTGCTTTGAACGACACTGGCTTGGGAAATAGCATAGCCATCACGCTGGTTGGCACCTTTACAGGAGGTTGTGCGGACTCAAAGGTTGATGGCAAAGATAAACGCGGTATGGTTGAAGCTAAGGGAATCTGCTGATGCTTATGAGGATTCCTTTGACTAGAACTGGCAAAATAGCCTAGTCCAGCTGTCCCAGTTTTCCTGGCTACTTGGATGGGGTATTTGATACCTTGGTGATCTTTACCCAGCCCTTGTCCTGGCTGATGACCCAAGGATATCATTTCCTGAGTAGCTGACATTACTTCAGCAGAGATCTTGGGTACGGGCAATGGCGTTCCAATAGCATGGTATATAGTATTGCTCACTTCCAAGGCATGAAAATAGACCGGTTCAACATCTGCAATAGTTTTGATGAATGGCAGGTCCCCATGTTGAGGACACTCCGGTTCAGCGTTGATCATGACTAGGCTATTGTTGATAATGTATTTCAGTTGCTGATGAAGGGTGGAGGGGACTGCCCCAGCCATATGAATCCATGGTCTTCCCAAGAGCAGGTTGTATCCCGAATCTATCTTGAGTATGTGGAAAGATACGCAGAATGTATGGGGACCAATTTCGATTGGCAACTCAATTACTCCGACTGCATTCCGGCAGGATCCATCAAAAGCTTTGATGATCGTATGGCTACTTCAGATTCGGTTAAGATTGACGTTCATCTTCAGCAACGTAGCATAAGGACATACATTTAGAGACGAACCTCCATCTACCAAGACTCCAGCTAGCATGTATCCGGAGGATAAGACTGCAATGTGTAACGACTTGCAATGAACGGTCCCTTTTAGCGGTATGTCATCATCAGTGAAGGATATCACATTGTTGTTGAAAATGTGATCCACCAGGTGTTAAAATTTTTCTGTATCCACTGATGTTGGTAAATAGGCTTCTTCCAAAACTTTCAGTAAGATCTTCTGGTGATCCTCAGAAATTAAGACGAAGTCCAAAATTGAGATTTGGTGTGGAGCTTCTCTTAAGCTTACAACCACCTTGGCTTCTTTATGACCCATAGTGCGGAGGAATTTTTCAATCTTCTCCATGGGTATTTTCCCTTTTGATTTGATGGTAGACTTCATCACCCGTTGGGGAAGATACAGTGGATTCTCCATCGACACTGTAGCTACGTGGTGGATCCTTCACCTTCTTCATAATTCCACGGAACTGTGTGCAAGCTAACAATAGGATATTGTGCTCTGCATGGTAAGTTGATTGGTTCGGGAGCGGCCACTTTCAAAAGATTGTTGCTTCCTCTGAGTTGAATTGTCGGTAGAGTGAGTGGCTTGACAATTCCATCAGCCTTAGTGGAGATAAATGCTACCAATCCCTTCCATTTAGTAGGATAGATATTCTCACTACCACATAGCACAGTATCATCGTCTGCTATCTATAGGACACCGCTATCAATGAGATTCTGTATAAGGTGGCAGAGTGCCCAGCATTCCTCTGTGCTGTGACCGCGAGAATGGGAGTGATATTGACAGACTCCATCAGAATTGTACCATCCTGAATGGGGATTGATTGGAGGTAGAAGGGAATTAATCCTTCCTTCATTGATTAGCATCTGAAGGATTTCCTCCATGGGTTGGCCCAGATATGTAAATTCCCTTCTATTGGAAAAATCCCGACGAGCTTTGGCATTCGCTGTGACTCCCCCAAATCCAAGTTCTCAAACCCCGGGTTTGGTGCTCACTATCCATCATCAACATAAGCATTCTATATACTAATACGGAATAATAAACATATATTGTTCATTATAATAAAGTCTTCCAACATCATCCCAAGGTCTATTAACCTTAACTTATACATACCTTAATTAAGTTACCCTTAGTAACACAAAAGGTTTACATTACCAATGTACATAATTTAATATAATACATAAACATTCTCATTATCTATTCCTGCATTTTTCCTTTGCCTTTGTCCTTCTTGGACGTCTTTGGCATAGCTGAAATAAATGTCATGATATAGCAAGGGTAAGCAACTAATTTGCTTAGCAAGTTTAAGTAAAAGAAGATATATCATGATTAGTAAGAAATTTATCGTTCAATGTTCAACAATAGAAATTAATTGCGAAAAAACATGAATTAAGTCTTGATAACTGAATATTCGAATAATTGAATAACAGATACTGAGTGGTCATAATGACCATGAACATATGCTAAGGTTGTCAGTATTTAAACTGGTCCTTTTAATAAGTTTTGGTAATCAAGGGGATCAGCCTTTCATACCCGGTGTATTATGCATAAACACTTAATATACAAGCAATAATTATTTTTCAATAATGCTTTAATCAACTTGTTCTTTTTCTCAGTCTTGAGTCCTTACCAAATCAATTGGTAAAGAACAGCTTTTAACAACATATTTGATTTAACAAATTTAAACATACTTGATCTAGCTGATACAATGAGCATAGATCCATATCTTAAACAGTTCATGAATAAAAGAACTTTATCAAATTCACAGTTCAATAATAAGAACATGAATTTAATTGCACTGAGTGCGAGTATCAATTATCAATATAGATGTGAATAATAAAAAATAAGTATTCACTAACATGCTTTGAAAAGAATAACTCAAGTTTGAGTTAGAGAACTTGCCTTGACTGCGATCTACTGCTACACAATTTAATTTAATCTCTTTATTGTTAAGACCTATCATTGTTAAGATTGATCTTACAATCAGCATATCATACTTTATATCAGAATACAATTACTCTATCAGCAATTTACTTATCCGCATAATCAATTACCTGAAAATATTTTTATTATTATCATTCTTTGATAATATATTGTTTACTTTATCATATTCCTTATGATTTAACACTTAATCTTTTCCTTTTATTAGCTCTTCCTTATAATCTAGTAAGCTGAATACTAACATCATAGTCTAGATTATTCAAGCATGCACTCCAGCCACCTAGGTTTACCTACTTTGATAAAATCAGTCCATACAGAAATCTACAACTCCTTTTTAGGTGATTCCACTTGGGTTTGAAAGATAACTCATCATATTACTCTCCCAAATATTTCCAAAATTTTTAAATGCCAGAAAAATGATGAAAATACCCCTTGCATTGACTGTCCAAAAACAGTTTATTTTTCTTTCAAAAGACCAAACTGTTTTTGCTAAAAAAGTTGCTACCACTTGTGTATTCAACATTTTTGAATGCTACCACTTGGGTTTAGTAGTTAACTTACATATCTAGCACCTCTCTTTAACGGATCACAAAAAAAAGGTGTAGATCAAAAACGATAGTCGATCAAAGGAAGTGAAAAAAACTAGAGTTTTCTAATAAAACAAAACTAGTTTCTCTTATATCCTTTTGATTTACTTTTTAACACTCAAATATGTTAGATCAATACATTAAACCATATAAAACATGTAGATAGAGGGTTTTAGACCTCTAGATCATAAACTTTAGATCTCCAAAATCAAACAAAATAAAAAAAATAAGTTAGATTAGTTTTCACCTTGATTTTGGGGCACACTTTCTTTCTCTTCCAAAGTAGAAGATGAACTTATAGAGCATAAATGGTGGATATCCTCCCTCTTCCTCTCTTCCTCCCCACTGAAATCTATCTCTCTCTTTTCTCTCTCTATTTCTCTCTCTAACTTTGCTTGGTTAGTAGAAAGAAATAAAAGAAATAGAAACTAAATTTTTATTGTAGTAAAAAAATGTATAGATACAAGATATGTATGTCAAGATATTTTCCATCTTCTTAACTCTTTCTCTCTCATTAATCATAACCCTTTTACCTACTAGATTAAATGAAAGTGGTGGCTTCATAACAAGAATGACACCTAGCTAAGTTGGTGAGATATCTTTAGAAAAATGTGGCTTAAATGATGACATGCTCTCACCTTTTTTCTCCACTTACATGGCCGGCTATGTGGCCATTAAATCCTCCAAATTTGGTTTTCCTTTAATGTATTATCTAGTATACTAAATGTCTAAAGAGCCCCTCCTCAATTGGACTTTAATTTGGGCTATTATTTTCATCTTTTGGGCTTTCAATTAACTTATTTGGGCTATGGAAAATTAACATATTCCAATGTCTTTCTATTTTATCATACCCTAATTATTTAATTAGGGTTTCCATTCCACACCTTTGGAATTTAATTCATTACTCTTGTACCTTAAATTTTATAACCCAATTAGACTTGCTCAAATTAAGTTATAAAATTAAAAAATTGAGATAGTAAAATATATCTCTTACATTAGCATAAATTTAAATATTATACTCCCACACCATAACCCTTAGGTTATTTAAATTTCCATACCAAATGTATAATTAGGTTATGAAACCTTTCCTTTTTAAATTTCTTTCTTTCATATCACTAAACACATAGTCACAATTACAAACGACATAATTATATTACTTCCTAATCATCCCATACTTATTACTAAGTTTTCGATATCATTAATATATCTATTTACAAAGTGACTTAGAAATCTTGGCTATTACACTCTCCCCTCCTTATACGAATTCCGTCCCCAGAATTTCATTTAAGGTTACTCAAAAAGATTTGAAACTCTTTCCTCATCTTTTTCTCAAGTTCCCACGTAGCTTCCTCAGCGTTGTGGTTCCCCCAGAGCACTTTGACAGAATGTATATCCTTATTTCTTAATCTCTACTCCTTCCGATCCAAAATTTCTATAGGGATTTCTTCGTATGATAAGTTCCTTTCGACTTGAATCGGCTCATACGATATCACATGCTTGTAATCCGGCTTGTACGGACGCAACATTGACACATGAAACACATTGTGAATATGTTCTAGTTCAGGAGGTAGAGCTACTTCATACGTCACTTCCCCTATCTTCTTTAGTATTTTGAACGGTACAATAAACCTTGGACTTAGTTTACCTTTCTTCCCAAATCTTATCTTCCCCTTCCAAGGAGATACCTTTAGAAATGTGTAGCTTCCTACTTCGAAATCTGTTTTCTTGCGATGAGTATCTGTGTACTTTGTTTGTCGATCTTGAGCTACTACCAGTCGCGCTCTTATCACTTTGATGATTTCCACAGTCTGCTGAACCAATTTTTGCCCCACCAATCTTCTTTCACCTACCTCGTCCCAACATAAGGGCGTTCTGCACTTTCTCTCATATAGGGCTTCATACGGTGGCATACCAATGCTTGCATGATAACTATTGTTATATGCAAACTCCACCGACGGAAGATGATCTTCCCAGCTTCCCTTGAAATCCATCACACAGGCTCTGAGTATATCTTCTAATGCTTGAATTGTTCTCTCGCTTTGCCCATCTGTCTGTGGATGATACGCAGTACTCAACCTTAATTGTGTCCCCATTTTTTCTTGAAGACTTCTCCAAAATTTTGACGTGAAGTGCGAATCTCTATCAGACACGATTGATATTGGCACTCCATGTCTCAAAATAATTTCCTTGATATACAATTTTGCTAGCTGATCCAAATTATACCTAATCTTGATTGGCAAAAAGTGTGCTGACTTTGTAAGACGGTCGACAATCACCCATATAGGGTCATAACCCTTCTGTGTCGCTGGAAGTCCTACCACAAAATCCATCGTGACGTGCTCCCATTTCCATTCTAGAATTTCCAACGGCTGTAATAGTCCACTTGGTCGTTGATGCTCTGCCTTGACTCTTTGACAAGTTAAACAGCGGCTGACGCATTTAGCAACCTCCCACTTCATGTTTGGCAACCAATAATGTTGACGCAAATCTTGATACATCTTCGTGCTTCCTGGGTGTATCGAATATCTCGTATTATTCGCTTCTTGTAGAATCTCTTCTTTTAACTCTGGTACTGCGAGTACCCAAATTCTTCCCTCAAATCTCAGCAATCTAGTGCTGTCGATCTTATACTTCAGCTCTTCGCCTTCACCCAACCGCTTCTTTATGTTACCACATTCTTCATCATTTTCTTGTGAATCTTTCACCTTGTCTAATAAAGTCGGACTTGCTTCCATTTCTATTACTTTATCCGAATCCTTCGAATTTTTCACCTCCAACTCCATTTTCTTCATTTCTCTTACTAATTCTTCCTGTTCTATTAATACAAACAATTTTTCTTGGCTCTTCCTGCTTAAAGCATCTGCCACTACATTAGCCTTTCCCGGATGATATAGAATATCACAATCATAGTCCTTGATTAATTCTAACCATCTCCTCTGCCTCATATTTAACTCCTTTTGTGTAAAGATGTACTTTAGACTTTTGTGGTCTATATATATCTCACACTTTTCTCCGTAGAGATAATGTCTCCAAATCTTAAGGGCAAATACTACCGCAGCCAGTTCAAGGTCATGGGTAAGGTATCCCTTCTCATAGTCTTTTAACTGTCGCGACGCGTACGCAATGACTTTATCATTCTGCATTAACACGCAACCAAGTCCCTTATGTGACGCATCACTATACACTGTAAAACCCCCTGTACTATCTGGTAAAGATAACACAGGTGCTTCACTTAATCTTTTCTTTAATTCTTGAAAACTCTGTTCACACTTCTCTGTCCACACATACTTAACAGTCTTCCTCGTCAGATTAGTTAATGGTGTCGCTATCTTCGAGAAATCCTGAATAAACCTTCGGTAATATCCTGCCAATCCCAAGAAACTTCTAATCTCTGTAGGTGTCTTTGGTTGTCCCTAATTTTTCACCGCTTCTACTTTCACTAGATCAACAGAAATCCCCTCGTTGTCGATGACATGTCCCAGAAATTGAACTCTCTTCAACCAGAACTCACACTTTGAATATTTTGCATATAGCTTCTCTTCCCTTAAGGTTTCTAATACAATTCGTAGATGTTCGGCATGCTCCTCTTCAGTCTTCGAATACACCAAAATGTCATCAATGAACACAACCACAAATTTATCCAAATACGGTTTAAATACTCTGTTCATCAAGTCCATAAAAGCTGCTGGCACATTCGTCAGTCCAAACGACATCACTAAGAACTCATAATGACCGTAACGAGTTCTAAATGTTGTCTTTGGTACATCTTCTGTTCTCACCTTCAACTGATGATAACCAGTTCTCAGGTCAATTTTCGAAAAACATCTCGCTCCTTTAAGTTGATCAAACAGATCGTCTATTCTCGGTAACAGATATTTGTTCTTGATTGTCACCTTATTCAACTCTCTATAATCCATACACAACCTCATCGAACCATCCTTTTTCTTTACAAACAACACCGGTGCTCCCCACGGAGATACACTAGGTTGAATGTACTTCTTGTCCAACAACTCTTGTAGCTGGATCATCAACTCTTTCATTTCTACCAGAGTCATTCGATACGGTGCTTTCGATATCGGCGCTGTCCCTGGTACTAAATCAATCACAAACTCTATTTCTTTGTCTGGAGGAAGTCCCAGAAGTTCTTCTGGAAAGACATCCCCAAACTCATTAACTATAGGTATCTGCCCCATGTCCGAATTCATAACCCGTGTATCCACTACATGAGCCAAATAACCTTCACATCCTTTTCGTAACATTCTTCTGGCCTGCATCATCGTCAGACAACTTGTTTGCCTTGGCGACTTGCTACCATAAAATACAACCTTAGACTTATCTGGTGTCTTAAGCTGTATACTCTTTTTCTGGCAATCTATAACTGCCTCATGGTTAAACAACCAATCCATCCCTAAGATAACATCAAATTCTCCTAAGCGTATCGGAATCAAATTCATGCTTAACTTATGTCCCCTTATTTCCACACCACAGTTGTTATGGATAAACTCTACAGGGATCACTTCTTTGTTTGCAACTTCTATATTCATTGGGTTCTTTAACTTTTCACATGGTAAGTTTAATCTTCTAGAAAATTCATCCGACACAAATGAACACGTAGCTCCCGAATCAAATAATATGTAGGCATTTATATTATTGATCGGAATAATACCTGACACCACCTCCTTTGATGCAACTGCGTCTTGCACAGTCATGTTGAACGTTCGGGCTGTCGGCTTGCTCTGCTGTGTTGGCCCTCCAATAGTTAACTTTGTTGAACTGCTCTTGTTTCCACTTCCTCCATCTGCATTCTTCTTCAATGGACAATCCTTGAATTGGTGCCCCGTTCCTCCACAAGAAAAACAACCACCTTTTTTCTACTTAGGACAATTTGGTGAAATATGTCCTTCTTGGCCACAATTATAATAGACATTTTTCCTTTTCATACACTCTCCAGAGTGATTCTTTTCACACTTTAAACACGCTGCCTTCTTCTGCTGAGTATTCCCTGGTTGCGTTCCTGATTCATTTCCACTGTTGTTCCACTTACGTTTCTTGCTGTTACTGCCACCACTGCTCGCACCCTGATGACCACCTTCAATCTTCTTCTTATTCTTCTCTCGGTTGAATCTAGAAACTGCCTCACTACTACCTTCTACAATGATGGCTTTTTCTAACAGTGCTGAGAAGGTAGCAATTTGCAAAACTACAACCTTGCTGTGAATACATGGCTTCAGTCCATTTTCAAACCTACGTGCCTTTCGTAGTTCTGTATCCACCTGATGAGGTGCGAATCTGGCTAGCTCATTAAATTTTGCTGTATATTCGGCAACTGACATTTTTTCTTGCTTTAATTCAAGAAACTGCACTTCCATTCTGGCTTGCATGGCCTCCGAGAAATAACTTTCTAAGAATAACTCCTTAAACCTGGTCCATGTCACTACCTCCGTTCCGGCTCTAGCTTGGTTCGTCTCCCACCAGTAATTAGCCTCACCTTTCATCAAGTAGGTAGCAAAAGTCGTCTTTTGCTCTTCAGCTACCCTAGCAATGATAAAGGCCTTTTCCATCTCTTTCACCTATGTTTGAGCCGCTATAGGGTCTGTAGTTCCGCTGAATTCTGGTGGTCCTACAGCTTTAAAATCTTTAAAATTTGCCAATTCATTATTCGCTTGCCCCTTTGCTGCAGGTGTACGAGTTCGCATAGCTTGAGCTATCTTATCAGCGAAGTTCTGCATTGGATCATCTTAATTCCTTTCATTGTTCATAGAACGTTCCTCCCTCTGGTTACGAGTTTGACGCCTTGGCGGCATTATCTGATTAAACAAAACCTTAATTTATTACATCGAGTTTAATTATATAGTATATCTTCTAGGTGTTTAAAATATAACATGTAATTTAAACTCTAACAATCATATCATCATAATGTTGCATTAGCGAATTCAACCTGCTGAATTGACTAATTCAGCTTGCTGAATTAACGTATTTGTCTTACTAAATTCACATATTCAGCTTACTGAATTACACATTCAGCTTGCTGAATTAACATATCTAGCTTGCTGAATAACACATTCAGCTTGCTGAATTAACATATTCGATTTACAAACTTTTCAAACAGATAGATTCTCATTTTAATTCTTAATACTTTTCTATTTGATCAAACAAGTAATTATAGCAGGGCATTTATATTCATATACCAAATTTTAACGTCATATACTAACATACTTGGCATATTTTTATAAACGATAACTATCCCACTTTTAAACATCAAAAGATGGGATCTACCAAAAGACATACTCCCCTACCCACCTAAGATGGGGATACATCATATTTACATACTACCTCACACCTACTGAGGTTTACATCAAACATAAAACCCTAATAAACAAAAGGGGTTCTACTGCATCTATATACAATAGAAAGCTATTAAACTATCATTGTGCGTCTGGAGAGGGTGCGCCTGAATGCTCCTGCTCTGGTGGAAAGAGTCCATCCATAAGTCGACGTCTAACAGCTCGACTCGACTCTCCGATCTCAAAGGATCTCCTCACTTCTCCCACTTGGGAACTAGTATATGCTACATCTAAAGCCCTTCCCAATGACTCCATCCTAACTCGGGCGGCCTTTGCCTCAACCTCTAACTGATCTACTCTCCTCGCTGCTCTGACCCAGGCATCCTCAAATCGGATCCTATCAGCTATCTCTAAGTCAAACCTCATGTGCAACGCTTGATGCTCAATGCTCAATATTGCAAACTTACTTTCCTCTTGTTCAAGTCTGGCTTTCATCACTGCTAGTTCTTGCTGAGCCTGATAAGCTGCATCCAAGTATTACTGCTCCGTAAACTGAATAGTATGATTCTCCATCTCTAACTGTGCTACTCTTTCCTCTAACTCCATGTTTCTTGCCATTAAATCTCCTATCAAAACACCCTCTACAGTGTCCTCCACCTCTATAGGCTCCTGAACAGGGACCACCTGATCCTGCTCCACTGAATGACTCTCCTGCCTCTCTTCGGACATCCTACAATATCAAAATGACAAAATAACATCAGTAACACAATAAAATATATTCATTGATGAAATGAAATAATATTTTATAATGTACAACTCATACTCGATGAATTTCCTTCATTAATCTCCTAACATACTCTATAAGAGTTTTCTTTTAATGTTATAACCTAGGTTTCGCATTTTAAAGTTTATAACCTACAGCTTTGATACCAACCTGTGACGCCCCCAAATCCGAGTTCTCAAACCCCGGGTTTGGTGCTCACTATCCATCATCAACATAAGCATTCTATATACTAATACGGAATAATAAACATACATTGTTCATTATAATAAAGTCTTCCAACATCATCCCAAGGTCTATTAACCTTAACTTATACATACCTTAATTAAGTTACTCTTAGTAACACAAAAGGTTTACATTACCAATGTACATAATTTAATATAATACATAAACATTCTCATTATCTATTCCTGCATTTTTCCTTTGCCTTTGTCCTTCTTGGACGTCTCTAGCATAGCTGAAATAAATGTCATGATATAACAAGGGTAAGCAACTAATTTGCTTAGCAAGTTTAAGTAAAAGAAGATATATCATGATTAGCAAGAAATTTATCGTTCAATGTTCAACAATAGAAATTAATTACGAAAGAACATGAATTAAGTCTTGATAACAGAAAATTCGAATAATTGAATAACAGATACTGAGTGGTCATAATGACCATGAACATATGCTAAGGTTGTCAGTATTTAAACTGATCCTTTTAATAAGTTTTGGTAATCAAGGAGATCAGCCTTTCATACCTGGTGTATTATGCATAAACACTTAATATACGAGCAATAATTGTTTTTTAATAATGCTTTAATCAACTTGTTCTTTTTCTCAGTCTTGAGTCCTTACCAAATCAATTGGTAAAGAACAACTTTTAACAACATATTTGATTTAATAAATTTAAACATACTTGATCTAGCTGATACAATGAGCATAGATCCATATCTTAAACAGTTCATGAATAAAAGAACTTTATCAAATTCAAAGTTCAATAATAATAGAACAGGAATTTAATTGCACTGAGTGCGAGTATCAATAATCAATATAGATGTGAATAATAAATAATAATTATTCACTAACATGCTTTGAAAAGAATAACTCAAGTTTGAGTTAGAGAACTTGCCTTGACTGCGATCTACTGCTACACAATTTAATTTAATCTCTTTATTGTAAAGACCTGTCATTGTTAAGATTGATCTTACAATCAACATATCATACTTTATATCAGAATACAATTACTCTATCAGCAATTTACTTATCCACATAATCAATTACCTGAAAACATTTTTATTATTATTATTCTTTGATAATATATTATTTACTTTATCATATTCCTTATGATTTAACACTTAATCTTTTCCTTTTATTAGCTCTTCCTTATAATCTAGTAAGCTGAATACTAACATCATAGACTAGATTATTCAAGCATGCACTCCAGCCACCTGGATTGGCTAATCCAGCAAACTGGATTCAACAAACTTCTAATCCAGCAAGTCTGGATTCCAAATCCTGCAATCCAGCAAGTTTGGATTCTAAATCTTTTAATCCAGCAAACTGGATTTAACATTTTTTCAATCCAACAAGCTGGATTCCACATCTCCTTTACGAAAATACCAAATCAACTTATTATTTTTCTATCCTTTGGCCATACTTATATACATGTATTTTATACATAAAAAGTATTTTTCCGTAATTTTTCAATTTCTTTTACTATTTTTCAAAAATCATTTTTAGTGCGTGGCTTAAGAAATTAGCCCCATCATGCTCAACTCTACATATTTCCATCTCTTGGCATATTCTCATACATGTTAACGTGACCCTCCAGTTTAAATTTCGTGGCCATCGGAGTTATAGAACTCCGTTTATGGCGATTTTCGTCTGAAAAACCTAAATATTGAAATGGTCATAACTTGGTCATTTTAAGTCAGAATGAGCTCATTTTTGGACAGGAGTTACTTTATGTCATATATTTTCATATCCCAAAAGGCCGGAATTTATTCCATAATTTAAGTGGCCGAAAATGCCCTTTCAAAATTTTGGGCATACTCCTTTTTGGGATTTTTAGCTTTTACCTACTTTGCTAAAATCAGTCCATACGGAAATTTATAACTCCTTTTTAGGTGATTCCGCTTGGGTTTGAAAGATAACTCATCATATTACTCTCCCAAATTTTTTCAGAATTTTTAAATGCCAAAAAATTGACAAAAATACCCCTTAAATTTACTGTCCAAAAATAGTTTATTTTTCTTTCAAAAGATCAAACTATTTTTGCTAAAATAGTTGCTACCACTTGTGTATTCAACATTTTTGAATGCTACCACTTGGGTTTAGTAGTTAACTTACATATCTAGCACCCCTCTTTGACGGATCACAAAAAGAAGGTGTAGATCAAAAACGATAGTCGATCAAAGGAAGTGAAAAAAACTAGAGTTTTCTAATAAAACAAAACTAGTTTCTCTTATATCCTTTTGATTTACTTTCTAACACTCAAATATGTTAGATCAATACATGAAACCATATAAAACATGTAGATAGAGGGTTTTAGACCTCTAGATCATAAACTTTAGATCTCCAAAATCAAACAAAATAAAAAGAATAAGTTAGATTAGTTTTCACCTTGATTTTTAGGCATACTTTCTTTCTCTTCCACAGTAGAAGATGAACTTATGGAGCATAAATGGTGGATCTCCTCCCTCTTTCTCTCTTCCTCCCCACTGAAATCTATCTCTCTCTTTTCTCTCTCTATTTCTCTCTCTAACTTTGCTTGGTTAGTAGAAAGAAATAAAAGAAATAGAAACTAAATTTTTGTTGTAGTAAAAAAAATGTATAGATACTAGATATGTATGTAAAGATATTTCCCATCTTCTTATCTCTTTCTCTCTCATTAATCATAACCCTTTTACCTACTAGATTAAATGAAAGTGGTGGCTTCATAACAAGAATGACACCTAGCTAAGTTGGTGAGATATCTTTAGAAAAATGTGGCTTAAATGATGACATGCTCCCACCTTTTTTCTCCACTTACATGGCCGGCTATGTGGCCATTAAATCCTCCAAATTTGGTTTTCCTTTAATGTATTATCTAGTATACTAAATGTCTAAAGAGCCCCTCCTCAATTGGACTTTAATTTGGGCTATTATTTTCATCTTTTGGGCTTTCAATTAACTTATTTGGGCTATGGAAAATTAACATATTCCAATGCCTTTCCATTTTATCATACCCTAATTATTTAATTAGGGTTTCCATTCTACACCTTTGGAATTTAATTCATTACTCTTGTACCTTAAATTTTATAACCCAATTAGACTTTCTCAAATTAAGTTATAAAATTAAGAAATTGAGATAGTAAAATATATCTCTTACATTAGCATAATTTTAAATATTATACTCCCACACCATAACACTTAGGTTATTTAAATTTTCATACCTAATGTATAATTAGGTTATGAAACATTTCCTTTTTAAATTTCTTTCTTTCATATCACTAAACACATAGTCACAATTACAAACCACATAATTATATTACTTCCTAATCATCCCATACTTATTACTAAGTTTTTGATATCATTAATATATCTATTTACAAAGTGACTTAGAAATCTTGGCTATTACATTCGCTCTCTTTGCCACTTTGTCCTCCATCGTTTCACTTTCTGGAGGTGACGAGGGAATATTCTTGACAATAGAAAGGAGACTAGCATGCTCGTGGCTTACTAACTGGCGTGTAACTTGATGCTGGTAGGTCACCAGTTCTGTAAATTGCTCAATTTGTTTGCAAAGAGCTTTTATCTTTCGTTCCATTGCGAACTGGAACTTGGCATAATCCCACTTGTCAACACCGTCTTTTATGGTTTGAGATGACTCGCCCCTAAAATTAGAACTCTGTCCATTGCTCTAATTGATCGTGTTAACCTCTTCCTCTTTGTGTTGAGGAAGAGGGTTGTCTTGAACATGAGGTTGATCCGGTTTAGTGACCACGATCTCCCCGTTGTCTATCAAATCTTGGATCTTGTGTTTCAAGGCCCAACAATCTTGAGTATCATGTCCAAGTGCCCCGGCATGATAAGCACATTTTTGAGCAGCATTAAAACCCCTACCATTAGGGTTAGCTAGTGGAAGAAGATGTGTAATTTTCTTCTGCATGGTCAGAAGAGTGAGAATATTCTTGAGAGAGTCCCCTAAGGGTGTGAACACTCGAGGGCGTTTGACTTCTCCACCTTTTGGTATTGGAGGGTTTGACGATTATGCTAGAAAGGGAGTGCAATTTCTCCTCTGGATAGGCATGTTCTGATTGCCTTTTTGACCCTGTAATATCAGGGAAACATCCTCTTCTTTCTTTTTATAGACCCTCCGGGGGTTGTTTCCATAATTTCTAGATTGGATGTGCTCAGCAACAGCTTTAAGGGCAGCTAGGTCTTGAATCTTTCCTGACTTCAATCCCATCTCAGCCATCTCCCCGTGTTTGATCATTTCAGAAAATGGTTTACCGATGCCGGCTAATACTCTTTCATAGAAAGGAGCTTCTTGTATATCTATGAAGGTCATAACCATTTCTGATTCTGTCATAGAAGGAGTTACTTGAGCAGCAAGGCGCCTCCACCTTTGACCATATTCTCTAAAAGACTCATTGGACTGTTTCTTGACCTTGGTAATCTGGTACCGGTTAGGAGCCATTTGAGACTGGAAGCTGTACTGCGCAAGGAAAGTGTGTGCCAACTCTTCCCAGGTATGGATCTTTGCATTGTCTAGTCTGGTATACCACGAACGGGCTTTCCCAGTCAGTCTCTTTTGGAACAGCTACATTCTGAGCTTCTCTTCCTCTGCATAAGATTCAAGTTCTCTGATGAAAACCTTCAAATGGGTGTAAGGATCTCCTAACCCGTCATACTTTTCGAAGTTAGGAGTTTTGAACTTTTCTGGATAATGAACACCAGGGAATATACAAAGGTCGGCATATGAAACACTCCCGTGTGCTCCAATTCCTTTGATGGTGCGAAGGGTTTCTTCCATTTGAAGAACTTTCTTTTTGATGTCACCGGTATCTGGATCTCTGGTGACATGGGCGGCATCATGACTTTTGTTGGTTGTATCCAACTGTAATTCAGGTATTGTAATGGCTTTATCAGAACCTTGAGTTCCTCCTTGTGTGGAGGATTCAGCATGGACGTGTATTTTTGGACCCTGCATAGATTGATGTAGTTCTTTAAGCAGAACATCCAAATCTGTAATTTATTTACTTAATCCGTCAAATTCCTCGCGAGAAACTAGATTAGACTAGTCAGATGAAGACATGATTGGCTGTAGGCCTGCGGCCTTTTTGGACTTTGACCGGGTAACAGGTCTGAATGCTTCCCTGTGACAAAACTAGCATAGTTTAGTTTTAGGGATGGTGTAAATGTTAACATGCTATGTGATGTGTCCGCTTTAGGAATTTTGTCCTGCAAAACGGATGTTAGCTGTTTGTAATACAAGATAGCATGTCAATTTAAATATGTAAATGCACATATTTCTCATTACATAGAGATGAATATGGAATGTAAATTATAAGTAATTGACTTTACAAGTAATTGAAATGAGAAAGCATGAAGAGACTTTCCTCCGCGTTTGGCTTATCAGAGGCTGACCTATCTTAGGTTACTCTCGCGGCTTTTCGGCATGAAGGTTCCCAAATCATCGCAATTTACTCAACGGAAAGTTAATCCGGTCTTTCAACTGGAGCGAATTTGGGTGGTGCCTTTCTTGAGCCTCGCGGAAATTAGTCTTCCTATGAGTCCAGTAATCAAACACCAACAGGATAGCCTCCTGGTGGAGGGACCACACAACATACATTCACATACATCGTGTCTCACTGTATATGAAAATGATGACATGTGCAAAGCACTAATATAACAGGCAGATATAGCGTAAAGCATTAATCACAGTAAAGATATGCATTCGTACACATTCATCATAAATATAAATGCAACATCCACACACAAGCATATAACAGTTTTGAAAAGCTTGTAATAGCGGCTTAAGTCCTCTTACTAGAGTCCCAGCAGAGTCGCCACCTGTCGACGTCGAGATTTTTATCGGTCCCTTTTCGTTACCTATTTTTTTGTGTTCTCATTTTATGTGAGATTCATTTGAAAAAACAAGTGAAAAAGGTCCGACATGTGTAATGTCGACGATTGGACTGTAAGAGTCGCCAGTTGGTTTTTTAACTGGTTGTACCAACACAACCTAGAAAAGGTTTGCACATTGACCCAGTGATGTGACACTGCTAAACGGGTCGGTGAGACTGAGATTCAATTAGGGTCCGGGGACTTGCTTATGCGGAGGGAAGGTGTTAGGCACCCCCCGACATCCGTGTTGCCACGGTGACCGCCATTTTTCAAAAAACTGTTATATGAATGTGTTTGTGTGTGTAGGTCAATGTGCTGTTATTTGGAAGTAGTGCGATGTCTCATTCGCACCTATATACACAGGGTTTGAATTTATATAAAAATTCAGTTTTAACCAAGATATTGCAGTGATGTTTTGTAAAAGAGGTTTTTCAAACCCTTATGCTTAATAGTAATTGAGACCTTTTACACTTCCATTTTATTATTCAATGTTCGGCTTGGATGATTTTATTTTCCAAATGCGAGGCATCTGTAAGAAAATAATATACAAAAAGATATTGAATTCCTCGTGAGTATGAAACCATCTGAGGAGATCCAAACATCACAGATAAATTTACAAGCTGCTTACAGTTGAAAAGGTCCATCACGGGAACCGAATCTAGATTCAGTGGACTGAACCTGTGATCACATGATTCCTAGGCTCACATGATGCCGCAATTGATATAAACGCAGTAAGCAGGTATATATAAAAGTTGTAAATATATATATATATATATATATATATATATATATATATAGACATGATCACCAACCACGAAGCACCTCCATGGGGGATCAGAAATGTAAATAAAGCTGTAAAAGCTATCTACCGCTACGGAGGAAACTCTAGGTGGGACGAAATGTACAGAAAGCAGTAAAAACAGTCAACCACAACGAAGTAAACTCCAGGTGGGACAAAATGTAAATATATATATATATATATATATATATATATATATATATATATATATATATATATATAAGCGATAAACGCACCGGATATAAAATCTAGGCTTATCGGACAAAGTCCAACAACAGTTAATATACATAAGTATATATATATAATATATATATATATATATATATATATATATATATATATATATATATATATATATATATATATTAAAGCAGTAAACGCACCGGATGTACAGTTAATATACACACACACACACACACACACACACACACACACACACACACATATATATATATATATATATATATATATATATATATATTAAAGCAGTAAATGCTCCAGACCAAAGTCTAGGCTCATCGAACAGAGTTCGACACGCAGTTAATATATATAAATGTATATATATACAAAAGCAAGTAAACGATCCAGACCGAAGTCTAGGCTCAATCGAGGCATAACTCGATAATATTAGTCTATATATATAAATATATATGTATATGCAAACTGAAATAAAACCACGGACCGAAGTCCGGGCAAACACACGCCACACGACTCTCAACGTGAAGAATGGTGTGTGCACAGATGAAGAGAAAGGCTTTAAAGTGTGTGAGAAGGCTTACAGTGGGCTGCCAAAGAAGACTTTTATATCTTTAAAGTAGATAAACACTAGCTTCCACAGGTACAGAAATAGCTATATGTGAGCTCACAAGTGTTTAAAATGAGAAAGCACTCAGTATAGGGTGAGTACAGAGCAAACTGGGTAGGGCTTCCTCGCCGTCTCCTCTCTTAAAATGGCCACCCCAAGCCCTCAATTTATAGAGGGTGGAGCCGCAGGTGCGGCTCGGCCGTAGGTGTACCAGAGGCTGCCCGGGGTGCCTCGGGCTTTGCGGGTCTCGTCATCTCGAAGTACGTGTAAGCATGCAACGTGATGTCCGCTCGATCTTTCAGAATTGCAATTCGGGCATCCGACTGAGGTATATAGGACCTATTTTGGACCACCGTTGTCCAGAATTATGCAATGACATGGGATTAGAGGTTGTACGAAGTCATGAAGATGGGACGATGCTCTCCGGTCTTCAGCTTCAAATTCTATCTGTTATCCTGCGTAATAGTCACTCGGGATTGGCTTTTCTTTGCTTTTGTGGGACATCGTGAATGTATCAAAGCATTGAGACGGTACGGTGTGGCGTCACGGTGGCAAGATGATGACTTTGCCCCTCATTGGAGTTATCGTCGGTTGGGCTGATAAAGCAGACGTTACTCAGAGTTATCGCTGAGATTGGACTGTTGTAAGTGTTGAAGGTCCTCAGTGTCATCTCTGAGGTGTGCCTGTCCTCTCGGTGTTATCTCCGGGTTGGTACTGAGTATCTCATTGTGAGTACCGAGATTGAAGCTGATTGTATTTGAACCAAGCATTTCTGGGGTTATCGCCGGAACTGCATTCCTTGGGGTTATCGCCAAGGTTGGTAGCTACTCCCATGGTTGGGACTGAGACTGGAACATCTTGGGGTTATCTACGGGATGAATCGGTCTTCTTCGGTGTGTGTTCCGGTATTGGAACTGCAGGCCTCGGTGTCATCGCCGAGTTTGGAATTGTTACTCCCTGTGTGTGTTCCGAGGTTGAGGCTGTTACTCCCAGTGTGTGTTTTGGGGTTGAAACTGAACTTCCGGTAGTATCCAGACTGGATATAAACTGTCTTCCAGGGTTATCTCTGAAAGATGAATATGTCTTCCTACAATGTCAGTAACAGGTGTGCAAAAAATTTCGAGTGTCTACATCCCGCAGATTAATAAAGAATGAATACGAAAAATAATATCTCTTACCTTAGTAGGAGATTGGATAATGTAATAGTTAAGTAGCAAAATATTCTTCTTCTTTCTCTCTATAATTTCTCTTGTGAGTCTTAGTGAATTGGTGAGAATGAAAGAAGAAATATGCTTCTATTTATAGGAAAATATAGTTTCGATATTTGCACGTTAGGGGCTCAACTTATTACAGTTTAGTACATCATTAATTACACCTTAGTCCAGGTGACATCATCATGACATCATGATGATGACATCATCTTTGTGTTTCTTTAAAGATGATGTCATGCTTACATCCTGATTGCATCATCTCTTCTCTGATTGGTTGATTCAAGTTCACATGGATTGGTTAACTTATTACACTTTGGTACCCCTAAAGTTTTTCAAGTTTGCATTATTCCCCTTTAACTTTTGTAATTCACTTATCTTTAATAACCACATTTTTAATATTTTAACAATTATTCATTATTAATATTATAACTCACGATATTGACAACCAGATCATTCCCAGGAAAGAGGGGGCTTTCCGATAAGGATTTCTCCTTCTTGGCGAGCAATTAAATAACCTAACATCTTTCCTCGACAGAAATTTCTAGACATTGTCAATAATGTAAATAATATTATGAATAATTATGTTGTCACAATTATTGATTTAATAATATAAAATATTGTGCAGATAATACTGTGACAATAATTGAGTCAATAATATGAGATACTATGCAGCAACTACTGTTGCAATAATTGAATAAAACTGATTATGAGTTATTCATATGATTGTGGAAAGGAACTGTGATTTGGTATAACCATGATCTTTGATGTTTCAGGTAAAGACATGTGATGAAAATATTCTTCGTCCTGGGTGCGAAGAAAAATTTAGAGTCACAATTATGATTATGAGTTATTCATATGATTGTGGAAAGGAACTGTTGAGTGATGTTACATGAATAAAACATTGTTGGTGGATTTTTAACATGGAGGAGATAATAGACTTTATGGTCTATTTGACTCTTCTAATGGATTGCTCGTTCCGCTGCAACTATGGTTGAAATTTTTATCATCTACCATATGTTCTAAATCTCTGATTTATTACTGATGAAGACTATTGATAATTTATTTATCTTTAGTCATGATATTCTTTACTGGGCTAGTTGTGCTCACCCTTTTGTTTCACAATTTCTTTCAGGTAATAAGAGTGTAGCTGGGTCGAGCGGGGGTAACAAGGGAATAGAACGGTGGTCATCATTTAGTAGTTATATTTGATGAAGAAAATAGGGTGAGGCGAACCCAACGTTGGAAGGGTGTTTCGTCACTATCATACAAGATGTCTAATGACATACAACCTCGTGTCATCATAAGACAGGGTTGTGCTCATCCACTTGCTGAGTATATTTACGAGCACTACCTATATAATCTTGGTATTTGTTTGAAGTATAATTCTCAATTAGAGACAGTGGAGATAATGATAAGTCAAGAGAAGACTCACCATTGGGAAGAATATGATAGTAATCTTCTTGTTTTTCTTTGGGGTCTATTGGGTCAACCAAGGATAATTCTGTGACCATATAATATCTATCATAACCTAGATGCATGGCCTCCCATGTACGAAGGTTTCCTTGAGCACTTCCCAAAGATTCTAGTTTCTAAAATAATTTTTGACTATACCTTTATGTAAGGTGTCATTGTGAGGTGTTGTCCACGGTTGGGACATGAGTCACATTTGGTATATATTTATATCCAAACTCACAGCATATATGTTGTTGTATTTTGCACAACAATTGTTGTAATAAAGTTGTAGTTATTTTCTGTACCATGTATTTGGCGACTCAGAATAGGTTGGATGGAATGGACCTGTTTTGGGGTTGTCACAGTTGGTATCAGAGCCATAAGTAAAGAGCCCCGAGCCTCTATCTGGTGACATCCTGTTGATGGGGAATGCACCGAAGTCAGACTCTCCGTAGGGGACGCCGTTCTGCGGTGGCAAGCTGATAGGTACCTTTGTGAGGTGCTGACACATGATGGTGTCCAATGTCACAGTTGGTATCAGAGCTTAGGGATATGATCTTTGGCGGAGATCGAAAAATAGAACTAGGAGGGGAGAGATAAATAAATCATTCGCTAGTGTGTCCTACCTAAGCTTATTTGTTGGTCAGTCATAATATCGGGATATTATGTGATATGTTAATTTTTTTAATTAACCCTTGTTTTGAAGCTGTATTCTAGAATGATATTTGAGATACAGGAGATGAGCAATGGAGAAATTATGATGACAGGGAAGATGGAATCTAAAATAAAAGGAAGGTATTCTCAACTCTTTGAAATACCAGGTACGTAAATTTCGGGGACGAAATTTCATAAGAAGGGGAGATTGTAAGACCCCGAATTTTATGAAATAAAAGTATTCAATTTTTCTTATAATTACAATTCAGTAAATGGTTAAATTGATAAAAAGTTAAAGTTATGGGTGAAATGTGAAAAATTTTCAAAATACACAAGTGGTTATAAAATATTCATTATTGTCGGAGAATATTCGTTTGGTCGTGGAATATTCTTTCTGTCGGGAAATATTCGTACGATGGCGCAGCCATTTGTGGGCCCCATAACAGAATAACTGTTGGGTGAAGAAAACGATAAATTTGAGTTTTTACAAATAACGGCGTAGTTGTTACCGTTAACACTGTTGGAATACCCGGTGGTTAAAATACAGTAATACGTGTTATTGTACAGTAGCACATGGTATTGCACAGTATTTTTGAAATTATTGATTCTTACATAAGAAGACACTACTCAATAATTGTTACAGTAATTACTATTCAATATTTTATTTTATTGATTCAATAATTGCTACGTTGAAATTTTATATTATTGTTGTTCAATAATTGTCACTGCACAGTATTTCCCATTATCAGATCAATAATTTATATTATTTGAATAATATTATTAGATAACATTATTGGCAATGTCTAGAAAGTTCTGTCTAAGGATAGGTTTGGTCACCTAATTGCGCGCCAGTAAGGAAAAATTCTTATTGGAAAGCCCCCTCTTTCCTGGGAACGGCCTGGTTGTCATAAATGTGATTCTGTAATATTAATTGTGAATAATTAATTATTGATTCATATGATAAGGAAATATTTATTTTATGTAGATATGAATGAGGGATATATTTTTGTGGTTAAAAATGAAGGAGTTAATGTTGAAGTTTTTATCAGTATTTTTGTCGGAATAGAGGTATTAAAAATCAGGATTTTTGAGATATTTTGCGGGGGTTATAATTTTTAATCCGACCGTTGGATCGTGATAATTTTTGGATATGTTATACATATATAAGTTGAGTATATGTCCACAAATTTTGAACCGTTAAAAATGAACGTATGATTTATTATGAATTTTACGAGATGACTGGTTCAGAAATTGTTGAATTTTCGGAGTTTATCATTTTAGTGAAAAATTCTAGAATTTGTGGGCCCCACTCTTGGTTGGTGAAAAAATGTGCTGAAATTTTTATTCAAATGTGGTGGGTGGGAATAGTAGCAGGTAAAGCCATCAGGTTGCAGGTTAAGTCTGCTTCGGCGTGCTAACATTTTCCTATAAATAGAGGGCTAAGTTAGAATTGAAAATCACACCAGAAACATAAGCTTTCTCTCTTTCTCTCTCTATATTATGAAGCATATTTTGTGAATATTTAGATACTTTGAGAGTTGCTATTCAGTGCAAGTTTCCTTCGGCTTTGTATTCCAGTCAGAAATACTGCACTTTTGAGGTAAGGGATAGTAAGGAATTTTAAGGGTTGTTATATTTTTTTAGTTTCGTAATTTTTTTGACCTTCTGAAAATTCTGGAAAAATTTGAAATGATATTTTGATGAGTTTTATTGATTGTGTCCAAAAATGGTGATTTTTAGATGTATAGATTAAGAGTTATGAATTTTACGGGAAAAGACTATTTTAAAAGTAACCGCTTATAACTCCTTGTGGTTAACTTCAAAATTGGTGAAATTTTTATTGAGAGTACATGTATATGATAGAAGTATGCTCTATAAATTTCGAAATTTTTGGATAAAAGTACAATTTTTGATAAATATCTAAATATTCGGCTGTTTTAGCCATATGAAAAATAGTAAATGAGTTTTAAAAATTCTAAGAAAAATATATGTTCAATATGGGACTATATTCTGCTAAATCCCAGAAAAGAAATATTTTTGGAACTGATTTGGTATTTTTCATGAAAATGGACTAGTTATGAGTAAATGAATTAAATATGTTATGTGAAGGAAGAAAATTGGAAAATATGATTTTATGGCTTGAGAATCATATATGAGGTATATGCAGATTTTTGATGAGGATTTTGGTTATTAATGATGAAATCTTAAGAGTTGGCATTTTATGATGATTAAATGTATTAATTAGTAAAGTGTAAACAATTTAAATAAATTATTTATAAGCTTAAGAAATATTATTCTTTCAATATCGTTATACCGAAATATTGGTATGTATATTATTGTGAAATTTTTATCCTTTTCATGTCGGGGTTACTATTCATGAGTTACTATTTATGAGTTACTATTCACGAGTTACTATTCACGAGTTGCTCTTGAAATTAAATCCATGTTTTGATCATATTATTTTTATTATCATATATAACATTTTTATAACCTTGATGTTGAAATTCTCTTTCGCTTGAGTGTAAAGATGGGTAGATTATTGGTATGATCATGACTATGGTTCTCTTTGGCCTATAGTGCAAAGTTGAATTGTGACTGGTATGATCATGACCATTGAATTTATAATTGAATATCTTAAGCTTAAGTGCAAAGGTGAATTGATCAACATGGTTATAATTATTGTTTATATAAATTCTGAAATGATTATATATTCCTTTTAGAAATGAATATATTTGGCCTGTAGTGCAAATATGAATTGTTGATGAATATCTTTGGCCCGTAGTGCAAAGATGAACTGTTGATGAATATCTTTGGCCCGTAGTGCAAAGATGAACTGTTGTTGAATATTTTTGGCCTGTAGTGCAAAGTTGAACTGTTGTTGAATATCTTTGGGCCGTAGTGCAAAGATGGATTTATTAGCATGATTATGAACAGGAACTGTGATTTGGTATAACCATGATCTTTGATGTTTTAGGTAAAGACATGTGATGAAAATATTCTTCGTCATGGGTGCGAAGAAAAATTTAGAGTCATAATTATGATTATGAGTTATTCATATGATTGTGGAAAGGAACTGTTGAGTGATGTTACATGGATAAAACATTGTTGGTGGATTTTTAACATGGAGGAGATAATAGACTTTATGGTCTATTTGACTCTTCTAATGGATTGCTCGTTCCGCTGCAACTATGGTTGAAATTTTTATCATCTATCATATGTTCTAAATCTCTAATTTATTATTGATGAAGACTATTGATAATTTATTTATCTTTAGTCATGATATTCTTTACTGGGCTAGTTGTCCTCACCCTTTTGTTTCACAATTCCTTTCAGGTAATAAGAGTGTAGCTGGGTCGAGCGGGGGTAACAAGGGAATAGAACGGTGGTCATCATTTAGTAGTTATATTTGGTGAAGAAAATAGGGTGAGGCGAACCCAACGTTGGAAGGGTGTTTCGTCACTATCATACAAGATGTCTAATGACATACAACCTCGTGTCATCATAAGACAGGGTTGTGTCCATCCACTTGCTGAGTATATTTACGAGCACTACCTATATAATCTTGGTGTTTGTTTGAAGTATAATTCTCAATTAGAGACAGTGGAGATAATGATAAGTCAAGAGAAGACTCACAATTGGGAAGAATATGATAGTAATCTTCTTGTTTTTCTTTGGGGTCTATTGGGTCAACCAAGGATAATTTTGTGACCATATGATATCTATCATAACCTAGATGGATGGCCTCCCATGTACGAAGGTTTCCTTGAGCACTTCCCAAAGATTCTAGTTTCTAAAATAATTTTTGACTATACCTTTATGTAAGGTGTCATTGTGAGGTGCTGTCCACGGTTGGGACATGAGTCACATTTGGTATATATTTGTATCCAAACTCACAGCATATATGTTGTTGTATTTTGCACGGCAATTGTTGTAATAAAGTTGTAGTTGTTTTCAGTACCATGTATTTGGCGACTCAGAATAGGTTGGATGGAATGGACCTGTTTTGGGGTTGTCACAGGGTACGCTGGGCTAATCACCCAACGTGCCCAGGAGTCATGACGGTTTACAGCGGAATAGTTGTTCAAACCTTTTAAAAATGAAAATGAAAGTTCGAGGTCTTATGTCCGCTCAGCTAAAGCTAATATGTCGTTTCAAAAATATATTTTAAAAACAAAGGAAGTAATTTCCTATCATTTGAGATTTCTTCACAACTTTTGTTTAATTGTTGAAGGTTTAGAATTATGAAAGCATGATTCTTGATTTTGTTGTTTTATATGCAACTGTATACTTGTTGGGCATGTAAATGCTCATTCTTGCTTAAAATTAAATGTTTTTCAACGAAAACTGAGCGTATAGAAGTTTCTGGAAAGGACAAGGATGAAGGAAAATTAAATGCTTAAGGAGATATGGGTCCTATATGTAATAGATAGGTTTATTGTAACTAATTATTATGTTTCAAAGATTTAAAGATCTTAAAACCTAGGCATATAATAATAGGATTTTAATAGCTAGTAATTACTTTCCTATTAGTATTAAATGTATGGATAAGTATGATTATGTTTAGTACCATGGAGCACCATATCCAAAGTTTAAAGGTACTCGGATTTGGGGGCGTCACAGTTTAGTCTTGGTGTTGATGGAATGTATGGATGCATGATATGTTGTGCATTATTTTTGAAGGCTTTTTTAATCTTTTCCTGCAAAATAGAGACTAGCCATTTTGATGATAAGATAATAAGGTATAAAATGACCACTTTAAGATGGATGACATTTGTGTATATGAAGGAGTAACAAGGCATGAAGAGACTTCCCGTAGCATTGGATTTATCTGAGTCTGATTTACCCTAGGGTTACTCTCGCGAGATTTTTGGCATGAAGGTCCACAGATCTTTGCAATCTACTCGATGGGAATGAATCTGATCTTTCAATTGGAGCGTATCTGAGTGGTGCCTTTCTTGAGCCTCACGAGGGAACGCCCCCTTGAGACCAGTGATTAACAACCGACTGATTCGCCTCCTTGAGGAGGAATCACACAATATACATTCATACATTCATCGTGCATCACCGTATGCCTATGATAACATTGTGCGAAGCACCTAAATAAAGGATATGAATATAAGGCATTCATTGGAACATTCATTCGTACCACACATGGATAAGAAAGGAAAATAACAACATTAAACGCGGCTTAAGCCCTCTAATGTCCTCAGCAGAGTCGCCACCTATCGATGCTGGGGGGAAACCTCCTGGCTGGATTTCCTTTTAATTTTCCACTATTTTCTTCCCTTTTTTAAGATTTTTTTATTCTTTACTAATGTTTGCTTAAGGGTGATTTGTTTTGGAAAATACCGACATAAATGCCGATGAATTTGAAAAGATTAATTTTTATTGATTAGGCTGAATTAGACAGATTCGCCAGTTGGTATAAGTTGAAATAGATGTACTAACTCATCCAAATTTTTAAAGATTTCGCAATATGGCCCAAAATGTGACTCCGTAAAATTTGTCTTTGAAACCGAGATTCATAGAGTTCGGGGGCTTGCTTAAGCGAGGGAAAGGTGTTAGGAACCCCTCGACTTCCGTGAAATCACGATTACCACATCTTGTTATTTTTTTATGTGTGATGTGTGTGTGCGCATTTCGAAAAAGCCTTTGACGTTTTTGAATTGTGTTAAGTGCATTAATTTTATAAGTTGTTCTAAGTCTTATTTTAGCCCAAGGGTGGAGTTATTTATTTTGTTTGCTTGAACTTTTAATGAAAATGCTTATTGAAGATCACGATTTGGAAAACTTGTGGTGTCGATGCCCAAAAGAATTTTTATCTCCCTCTTCCTGTGTGTTTCTTACCCTTTATGTTTTATATGTAGATTTGTTTGATCTGAAGGGTGAGATTTTCAAGAAAAAGACTGACATATAATGTCAACGATTTGAAAAGATTTGATTTTTATCTGTCCGAATTAGACAGAGTCGCCGGTTGGTATGAGTTAAATGGTTGTACCAACTCAACCGAGCTTTGAAAGATTTTTGCAATATGAACCAATATTGAATTCTATTTAATTGGTCTTAGAAACCAAGATTCATAGATTTTGGGGGCTTAATTAAGTGTGGGGAAGGTGTTAGGCACCCCTCGACTTCTATGAAACACGGTTACTGCGCTTTTTGTTCTCTAGTTTGTGTGTGTGTGTGTGCATTGCAGTTAATTGGGCCTAAGTGCTTTATTTGTAAGTAGTGTTATGCCTGTTTTGCACCTATATACAAAGGGTTTGACTTGTATAAAAGTTCAATTTTAATACAAGGCACATAAAAGGATATTTTGAAAATAGGTTTTCAAACCCTTATGCTCACATAGTAATTAAGGCCTTTGATACTTCTATTTTATTCCGTATTCGACTTGTTTTGATTTTATTCTCAAGATGCAAAGCATCTTTAAGAAAATAATATATATTTAAGTGTCGGGCTCTTTATGGGCATGAAAGCCATCAAAGTATGCCCGAGCACCACACATATGTTTTCACTATTACGGGGACCTTAAATTCGGATAACCGTTTTAAGGTCCTATATTTACAATTACAAAATTTGCAAGCTAGCTGTACAACTGAAAAAGATCCATCATGGGAACTAGATCTAGATCCGCCAGCTGGGTTGTGACGCCCCCAAAATAGGTATACATCACCCATCTTGAGTTGCCAAATACATGGTACAAAATTCAAATATAACTTAATAATACAATTGTCGTGTAAAATACAATAAAACATAAACTGAGAGTTTTAAAACGAATATTGTCTTCTAGACAGTATTCAACTCAAATGGTTTCCTCAATACAATTATTATCATACTATTTCATAGAATAGTGAGGACTACTAATGCTATCATCTGGACCGTTACTCCGTTCCCCGACTAGTCCCGGCTACGTTCTCATTTTTTGAAGAGGACAATGAAAGCAAAAGGGTGAGCTCAACTAGCCTAGTAAAAAATATTATGACTAAGATAATGCAGAATAATTTATCGTTAGCCTTCAACAGTGTTAAACTGATAAAATATAACAAACATCAAGTTTAACTGCAGCGGAACTGTGACAACCCGAGAATTTAGAAAAGTTTTAAAATTTTTATTAATTAATTTAAGGTTCAACATTAGAACCTAGACGAAAAATAAGTGAATGCGTTTGATATTTTTGAGAAGGAACTTTGAGAATTTCAAAATTTTGTGAAAGATTTAGGTGAATTATTCAGGATTAAGGGAATAAGCGTTTATGTTCTGTGTATATGTGTGCATGATGTGGTTAAGGGTCAAGGGTTGACTAGATAAATGATATATGTGGCAAACCCTAAGTATATATTTAGAACGTCCACGTTCAGTTAGACAATTTTTACGATCTATAAAAAACCCTAGAAATCGGTTCTAGAAACCCTAAATTCAGTTCCGAGAATTTAAAACTCTAATCCGGTTATTAAAATCCTAATTTGAGAATTTAAATGTTATGTATAAGGTTTTTGTATTTTAATTACAAACCTAATTAGGGATAACCCTAATGATTAATTAGATTTTTTAATAATTTAGAAACCCTAATTTATAAGTTTAAACCCTAATTGTTTCGTTTAAAACCCTAGCGGACCAAATTGCTAAATTAGAAATCTTAATTAGGAAATATTAATTCTAATTAGCAAGCATGAATTATGATTAGAAAAATTTTAATATAATTAGAGAATTCAAATTATAATTAAGTAATGTTAATTTTTATTTTTATTTTTATTTTTTTAAAAAAATAATAATAAAATAAATTTTAAGGGTTAAACCCTAAACCCTAAGGGTTAGGGTAAATGACAAAAATAATCACAAAATGTCCAAAATACCCTTTACTTAGTAATTAAGTAATTAGATTTGCGAATCTTGTGAGTTATCATGTCTAATATTTAGCCCATGTGTATTAAAACATTCAAGATCAGTTATTGCTTGTCCTCTAGCAAGATTTGCATACATTGAATCTAAGCATATAAGATTTAAAGAAAGAAAAGTTACTTTATTCTCTCATTTTTTTCTCCTAAACTTTCTCTCTCTTAAAATTTCTGATGGAGAGTAAATGGGTGTGGGAAGTGAAGCCATGATCACTTCCTAGCTTTCCAAGAACAGAACAAGAATCAGAATCAAGAATAAAAAGCATAAAAGGTATAAAACCCCAAAAAAATTTGAAATCAATGATCTTATGTTTGATGTTTTAATTTGTTGGCTAGATATGTGTAATAGGATGTTATTTAGTGATCTGGGTTGTAAAATTCCAGATCCATAACATCAAAGTCCTCGAATCTAGCATTTTGTGAAATCTGAAAATCTGGGAAAATGTGGCATGACAGTCATATGTCAGAGGCCATAAATCTAGTTCTGTTTTTGAGTTAAGTTGTTTTATGTTATATATATGTTCTTTGTCATGAGGACTACACATCTATGGTTTTATATTACTCAGATCATTAATATGATGAGAGATATTAGCAGTCAAACTGCATTGACCGGCCACGAATTCTGGGTTTCTGGGTTACCCAGAAACCCAGAATTTTCTGACATGCATTTTGTTAGCCCTTGATCTTGCAGTTGTTTGTCATGTTGGCCAAGTTTTTGTTGTTATGTTGTATTCTGGTATGCGATCTACCGGTAAAAGTCATTATATCATCTATATCCATAACAGAATCAAGGTTGTGAGTGGTCAAATAGGCGTTGACCAACTGCCTGGGCGAAATCTGGGAAACCCAGAAATCGTCAAGAGCAGCTTCTCTGACAGTGGTTGACCAGCCTTAATCTCTTAGATTCGGTGTTGTTATGATGTTCTGATGTTATGTCGTTATACCATGCCATGTGTTCTACAAGCCTGAACCAATATATTACACAAAACAAGTCCAGGAGGTTATGATTAATAGCTGCAAAGTAGGGACCTTTAAATCTGGAAAACCCAGAATTCTAAGAACAGCTTTGTCAGATTCTTTAGAAGTCTAGATCTTGTTTGTGTGATGCATTCTAACCCTGATGATGGTTCGATCATGTAGTGTTGCATCAATACTACAGGATCTGACCATTATCAAGCCCAGAAATCGACCGGAACCTAGATTCATTTGTGATCAAACATACCAACTCGGTGACTGACACAAATTTCTGGAAATGCTCAAGAACACGTGAAGAACACTAACAGCGATGGATTTGTCGCCTAAGACCCCTTTAGCGACACTTAATTACAGAAAATTATTTAATTTAATTAATAAATCGAATTAAATGATTTTTAATTACTAAAAATACTTAATAAATTCCGAAAATTTATTTTAAAGTCTGAAAAATAATTTTTAATTATTTTGAGTATATTTCATAAATATTTAATATTTTTGGAATATAAAATGGTATTTAATTTATTTAATTATAATATTAAATAAATTATTTAAAAATGGTTTTAATTCATGAAAAATCATGAAAAATAATATTATGATATAAAAAATTATTTAAAGATATTTTCAGTAACTTTTAATATTTTATGATGAATTTCATTAATAAATTAATATTAATGATAATTAGTTTATTTAATAAATATATTAAATAAATTATGAAAAAATAGAATTAATACTTTATAAATCATATAAAAATGATTTAAGTGTTATAAAAATATTTTAAGTTATAAAATATAACTTTTGATATTTTGTCATGAAAATATTAATGTTTTAATATTAATAGCAATTATTGGATAATGAATTTAATGGTTTAAAAATCATATAAAGGTGATTTTAAGGTATTAAAAATACCTTGTGATATTATAAATATATTATAATATTATGACATGTATTTCATTAATATTTGATAATAAATAAATATTAATGATAATAGAATTATGTGGTATTTAATTCCTTTAAATACGTTTTAATGATTGAAAATTCACGATAAATGATAATAATTATGTGAAAATTATTATGAGACTTAGAAAAATATTTTGACTAATATTAAAATTATCTTAGTTAATTATTAAGTGTTTAGCCAGAGTTTAATTGAACTTAAACTCAAAATTTTGTCCGACTAGACCGTTGGGACGTTAGATTTGTGTCGAGTTCAACTCAGACTGCAATAATTTGACTTGACACTGATTCTTATATATGTTATAGACTGATAGGGTTATGTGTTTAGGCTATTTTAATTACTGTGATGATATTATTCTAATTTGTATATCGATATTATTTATATATTAGGTCTTCGACCAGACAACGCTTATTAAATTTCGTAGCGGTAATCAACGGTTCAGGCAAGTTTATTTTTACTTAACTCTACTAAGAGTTGTTTCATTCGGATAAGCTTATGGTTAATCATTGCTGGTTACCATGAATTAGATTCTGTACATATTGCATGTATAAGTCAGGTATGAAAGGCTGATCACCTTCATTACCAGTTGGTTCAAATATATTTGTTCATGTATAATACTTGTTCAGTCATAAAGTTTGTTCCTGCTAGTTCATAATTATATTGTTGAATTATAGCCAGCTTATTATTCAGACTCTTTCAATCATGATATACCGTTATATTATTGAATTTAAACTTGTTGGGTAACTTTTATGCTCACCCTTGCTATATCATGATTTAACATTGTAGATTTAGGCGAAAACATCGGATACAGGAAAGGATAAAGCCAAGTTCAGTTAGGGATAAAATGTGCAGCTAATTTGTAATAGAATAGTTTGATAAATATGTTATATGTCTGATAGTTTATGAATTGTGTATAAGTTAAGGTTACTCGATTTTGGAAAAATAATGTCTACGTTTATTGTATAAATAATTTATGTTTATATCTTCCGCAAATAGTGATAGAATGATTATACCGGATCCGCGGTGATTTGGGATCCGGATTCGGGGCTCTCACAGGAACAAGCAATCCATTAGAAGAGTCAAGTAGAGAATAAAATCTACTATTTTCTATGATTTAAAAGGTTTTTCATCGCTTTTATCGCTGAGACTCAGCTTAATAAATAATCCACATCATCCCTGCACTACAGCCAAGGATATTCATTAGTATCACGATCACAAATTATCTATGCACTACAGGTCAAGGATATTCGTGTATACATCAATGGTTATGATCATGCCAACAGCTGTCCATCAATACACTGCAGGCCAATGAGGACTTTTACCACATCATTTGTAACATTATGGTCATGATTATACCGAATAATCCTTGGTCATAACCATACCAAGTCCATCTATGCACTGCATGCCACAGATGACTTTCAACATAATATAAACATGAGGATGATAACAATGATATAAGAATTCAATAAAACAAGTTCAAGGATAAATTTTTAAAGATTTATAATTTAATTTATCCAGAAATCAATAACGTCCAAATTGTCAACATGATACTGCTTTGTGGAGTAAAATTCAAGAATAATATTGTACCAAAAATAATTTGGACCGAAAACGAATCAATTTTTATCATAAATAGTACCCCGGGTGAATAGTACTCGAGTAAATAGTACCCCGTGAATAGTACTTTGGGAATAGTAACCCCGTGAATAGTACTCTGGCATGAAAAAGTTAAAACTTATCAAGAATGTTCAGAATAATATTTCCATGAAAAGATACTGTATGAAGCGCAAATATCAAGGATATTCTACTAATTTCATGAAGTATAGAAGCCAAAATTTTAACAAAATGAGTATAGAATTTAAAATCTGAATCGAAATAATATTACTTATATACTACAGAGTAGAGAAGAAAATATTATTTCAAGCGAATATTGAACAAAATAACATCCCTTACCACAAAATAACAGTAGTTCTGATCGAAATAACGGATGTAAAGCCGAAGGAAACTTGCACTGAATAGTAACTCTCAAAGTATCTAAATACTCACAAAAATACGCTCGATAATATAGAGAGAAAGAAAATTTGTTTCTGGTGTGATTTTCAATTCTAACCTAAGCGCCTATTTATAGAAAAATACTAGAACGCCAAAGGAGACTAAAATAATAAAATAATAATATATCATTTCTTTTCTTCAACACACCAACCATCCAAGACCAACCATCTAACCCTGCCAATTCTGAAAAAAAATAGCAGCCCACATGTTCAAAAAAATAAAAAGTGGGTCCCACCCAATTTTAAAAATTCATAATAAATAGCCATTTTATCAGAAAAATTCGAATCTCATGTCTATTTCATAGGAAATTTAATTCTCTACAATTTTATAAATTTAAGTTTTTCCAAAT
Organism: Panax notoginseng; assembly: GCA_016801055.1. NCBI lineage: Eukaryota > Viridiplantae > Streptophyta > Magnoliopsida > Apiales > Araliaceae > Panax > Panax notoginseng. The sequence goes on along the minus strand of CM029022.1, from coordinate 107,534,377 downwards.
AGAAAATATCCGAAATCCACAAACGGATGATTTTCAATACCTCATAAAATTCATAACAAATCATACGTTAATTTTTAACGGTTTAAAATTTGTGGACATATACTCAACTTATATATGCATAACATATCCAAAAATCACAACGATCCAACAGTCGAATTAAAATTATAACTTACACAATAGAGTTTTAAGAACACCGATTTGATTTTTTAATACTTCCAATCTGACAAAATACTGATAAAACACCTCAACATTAATTCCTTCATTTATAACCACATAAAATAAATATTTTTCTATCCATCATTTATGTCCACATTAAATAAATATTTTCTTATCATATAAATCAATAATTAATTATTCACAAATAATATTACAGAATCACAATAATGACAACCAGGCCGTTCTCAGGAAAGAGGGGGCTTTCCGATAAGGATTTCTCCTTACTGGCGCGCAATTAGGTGACCAAACCTCTCCTTGACAGAACTTTCTAGACATTGCCAATAATGTTATCTAATAATATTCTTCAAATAATATGAATTATTGATTTGATAATGGGAAATACTGTGCAGTGACAATTATTGAAATAATAATAATATAAAATAACAACGCAACAATTATTGAATCAATAAAATAAAATATTGAACAGTAATTACTGTAACAATTATTGAGTAGTGACTTCTTACCGAAGAATCAATAATTCAAAAATATTGTGCAATACTGTGTGCTACTGTGCAACAATGCATATTACTGTATTTTAATCACCAGGTATTCCAACAGTCAATAGTAAAAATTTCGCCGTTATTTTATAAAAAGATATTTTTGTCGTTTTCTCAATTCGACAATAATTCCGTTGTGGGGTCTATCAATGATTGTGCCGTCGTACGAATATTCCCTGTTAAAACGAATATTCCCCGACCAATCAAATATTATATAACAACTTGCGTACTTTGCAAAATTTATAAATATTACCCACAACTATAACATTATATCAAATTCACTCCATAATATTTAAAAATGATATTTATAGAAAATTCATCTTTATTCATAAAAGTTGGGGTCTGACATGGGTCTTAGATCACATGGCTCGTAGGCTCACATGACATCACATAAAATAGCATGCATAGCCAATATACTGAAATAAAATAGATATATTTACACTAAACGTCGCAAAATAAAGGATCCATCGGTCAAATCCTTGTATGCGCGTAGCCAAAGCTTTCAGCGTCCTCTAGATATAGATCTAGGGCTGTGTGGTTGCTAAATATTTACATAAACTAGAAAAAAACTAGATCTATATAGATCTTAGCCATTCTAGCTTCCAGGTTCAAGTTTCATAATTTTTGAACCGGTTAAAAGCTAGATCTGGCTAGATCCAGTATAGATCTAGTCAATACAACTTAAATATTGACTATTTATAAGAAATGAACTATTAAAACTTTATATCTAATGAATATCAACCATTAAAAAGCTATATAAAGCACTTATATATGTATTAGAGCAAGCGAATAAGCCAGATCTGGCAAAATCTTACAGTTAGGCACGAGAATAGCTAACGAACAGCTTCTGGTGCCTTTAGGAACGATTCCACCATTAAAACCTGATATGTTGTAATATATATGTATATGAGTGTTTACAAAGAAGTTTTACAAGAATCAGAGCACGATTCAAGCTCCGTTTAGCTATTATAGCCTCTATTTCTCTCGCCTGGGCCCTCTTCTTGCCTAATATTTTCTTAGAAGCCAAAGGGGGGAGGGAGTATATATAGACCCGATCAGCCGCGGGTCTCCGGAGGACTAGTTTGCTGATCTCCTAAGTTGTCTCCGGGGGCCTAGTTTGATAATCTTTTGGGGTTATCTCCGAGGGACTGGTTTGATGATCTCCCGGGGATAAACAACGATTCTGCCCTCCTGCCCTCCTGTATAGTTTGTAACAGGAATGCAAAATTTTGAGTGTCTACATATGGCTTTTACCATATTTGTCGTTTAATTTTTCTAGCCTTACGTCTATCTATCCCCGAAGCGATTGTAGACACTCGAAATTTTACATCCATGTTACTAACCTTGCAGAAGGGCAAAATCATCTTTTAGAGATAATCTTGGAAGTCAAATCAGCTCAATCCCGGAGACAACCCCGAGATACTCAATTTTTAATCTCGAAGATAACCCCAAGATACTCAGTTCCAATCTTGGAGACAACCCCAGGATGCTCAGTTCCAACCTCCGAGATAACCTCGAGAGATGCAGTTCCAGTTCCCGAAAAAGTCAGTTTTAACCTCGGATACAGCCCTGAGGCACTCAGTTTTAACCCCGAAGATAACCTCAGGAGGTCAAGAACACCTCAAAAACACCCCTGAGGACATTCAAAACTCACAGTAACCCAATCTCAGAGATAACCCTAAGCAACGACTGATACATCTATACAAAGCCGGAAACAACCCCGATGAGGGGAAAAATCATCATTTTGCCACCTCAAAATACATTCATGTCGTCTCAACATCATTTCAACTCACATTTTATACAGAAGTGTCCCACAAGAACTATAGCTCAAAATCCCGAGTGACTACTACACAAGGCAGCAGACCGGATAGAATTTGAAGAATTGAAGATTTGGTCATGGACCCATCTTCCTGGCTTTGTACAACCTCTTATCCCATGTCATTGTGTAGCTCTCGACAACATCATTCTGGAAAGGTATAGCACGCCTCAATCGGATGTCCTGATTGAAAGTTATGAAGGTTCGAGCGAACAATGCGTTGCACAAGTGCACGTACTTCGAGACGACGGGACCCACATGGCCCGGGGCAACTCGGACAGCCGCAGGTAGATACCGCGGTTGCCGCAGGTAGACCCGCGACCATCAATTCTATAAATAGAGGTCTTGGGTTGGCCATTTTAAGAAAAAAAGAAAGAAAGAGGAAACCATGGCCATTTCACTTCATACACACTTCTAGAGTGCTCTAAATTGAGTGATTCTTCTTTCTAAACACTTGTAATCTTGTGTTTTGCTACATACTAAAATTTAACTGGTGAAAACCGAGTTTTCAGGCGTCAAAAGCTATCTGAAGTCTTCTTGGCAACCCACTGTAAGATATTTCAAATTTTTAAGCTTTTCTCACTTCTATACATACATATCTACTCGCGTTGAGAGTCACGTAGTGTGGGTGTGCCCGGATTGTCGATCCGTGGCTTTTATTGCTTATATATATATATATATATATATATATATATATATATATATATATATATATATATATATATATATATATATATATACAGAAAGGATCTGGCACGGACCTTTTCAACGGACCAACAAACGGACTTAAGAAAAAAGAGACACGCGGGTCAAGCCTAAAGAAAATTCGGGTCTTAAAAATAATGGGGCGAATTCTTGATTCTCTCAAACCCATCAAATCGCGTCTCTGTCCTCTCAAACCCATCGCGAATTAAGGAGACTCCCAAATTGAATTCGTCGATTCTCTCAAACCACATCTCTACAGATCTCTCAAACTGAATCTCTATATATTTTAGTCTCTCAAACCTCATCTCAGACTCTGCTTTCAATTACTGTACTTTTGGGAACTGATGGTGCATTTTTGAAGATGTTTTCATCCTGCAATACCTGAAGTGCACGAGGTAACACTGCTTTCATTTTATATTCGCGATTCTCCGAACCCCTTTCCCCGATTCTCTCTCAAAGCCCCTTTCAATTGACGGTTTGAAGCTAGGGTTTGCACCTATAGAGTGTTTATTTTTCACCTGCTATAGAGTGTTTATTTTTCACCTGGGTGTAGATCATGCATTTTTTATTTTTTATATTTTTTTTAGAAACGAATTGTTAATACCTGAAATAATTTTTTTTCATTTAATTTATTTATTTATTATGGTGGGTAAGCCCTAGAACTTGCTTCCAATTAGTAGGGAATGTGGATAATAACACTCTTAATGTGCAGAGATATAATGTGCAGTTTGTACCTAAACACGTTTTTGTATAGGCATTGTTATATTATTAAGTAAAAAACTTGGTTAGTTAGAGATTGAGGTCTGTCATTGTGCTTGTACATGGCAACAATCTTCGCGAGTTACCTGTGTTCTTTAACCCTTTCATTGAAGATGGGTTAGCTTGTTTGTATTTGTTTGTACATGTAGTGGAAACAGAGAGGGTATTTGTTGAAGGGGGGCTTTACTGGCCCTTTCATTAAAATGTGCACTTTGTGCAAATTTATTTTCAATCTCAATAAAAACATATTTGGTTCTTTTCTCGTTCTTTATTTGAGCAAGTGTTGGTTGTTTTGGGAGTGATTTTACTTGACCACTCTGCTGCTTCACTTGTTGTGTATGCGCTTCTTTATGAGTTTTAGTGTAACAATCAAATATTTTATGGGTCCAATGCAATTATCAGATGATTCTGGATTATTTTCGGCGCTATATTTTGTTTTATATTTTGCTATATTGAATTATCTGATGTTAAATTTGTTGAGAATATAATGAGTTATGGCTGATGAAGGGATTCCACGTGCCTTGCAAACATACACTACTATAATTGATACTTGTATACAAAGATGCTTGCAAAGGGTATTGTCTATTGAAATTTGTTTGTATTAATATTGCAGTACCGATGAGCACAAATTCATCAGGGAGTTCATCACGCAGTTGCAAATTGAGGAGATGACATTGAAGAATGAAAGACTGAAGAAAAAAGTGGTGTACTCAATTTTTATTTTTGCTTTCATGTTGTGGTTTTTGTTCTTTGTAATGTAGTCAAGTTGTGTTGTAATGAAATTGTTTAATGTAATGAAATTACATGTTGTAGTTGCCTTGCAATGAAACTATTGTAATGAAAGCTGTTGTTACTTTGTAATGAAAACTATTGCTTTGTAATGAAATTACAGTGGTTTGCTTATTAGAGATGATTTTGAATTTGTGGCTGGCTTGAAGCAATTAGGTATTGAGTGCATGAAAAGCAGCGGAGGCTTCTACTGTTGGGCTGACATGAGTGGGTTTATTCGCTCATATAATGAGAAAGGGGAGCTTGAACTTTGGGATAAGTTGTTAAACATATCAAAGATTAACCCAACTCCTGGGTCCTCCTGTCACTGTATTGAACCAGGATGGTTCCAGTTTTGTTTTACTACATTGAGTCAAAGGGGCATTCCTAATTTAGCAGGATAACTCTTGTGCAAAGATTTTGATGCTGTAGGCATTAAGATTGAACTTTGAAGCAGCCCCTGTGGTTTTAGCATTAAACTAACAAAGCAATGTCATACAAAAGTAATAAAATACAAGTACATTCCAAGCAAAATATTGGTACATTCCAAGCAAAGCAATGTCATACAAAATATTGGTACATTCAAAATCATATTACTCGTTTAAACTAACAAGTACATTCCAAGCAAAGCACCCTCTAAACTAAATATTACTCGTTTAAACTAACAAGTACATTCCAAGCAATTCTTTTCTTAATCAATTCCAAGCAAAGCAAAATATTCGTACATTCCAAAATATTGTCTAATATCCAAAATCAATTCCAAGCAAAGCAAAGTATTGGTACATTCCAAGCAAAGCAATGTCATACAAAAGTAACAAAATACATAGTCTAATATCCAAAATCATCAAATTACATCCAAAACCTGAAAAACATCCCCTCGACTGAAGAACATCTCCTCGACTGTTTACAATAGGCATTAATTGTTACAATCTGAAAATAGGCATCTCCTCGTACGAACAATAGGCATGCATCTCCTCGACTGAAGAACATCTCCTCGACTGTTTACAATCTGAAAATATGTTCAAAGTCATTAATTGTTTTTCAAACAAGAAGTTGCAGAAAATTGAACAACATGGCAACTATACTGTTATCATACTTTATCACATACTGTTTAAATCACTTGCAGTCTACCATATTGTTATGAGATAACAAGCAGTTTACACATCAGCACTTACATTAAAATTACAGAAAACAATGATCTTACTTACTGTTATCATAATTGCAGTCTACCACAATCTAATAGATAAGCCCAACATGGCAACCATAACCAAAAAGTTATAGTTGTATTCCTGAAATGAGAAACACAATGTTAGTTGAAAAACACAATGAAAAGCATAATGAAAATATCCTTTATAAGAGGATTTTTACAATCACCTAGAGATGAATAACTATCATTATCTACACTTGGGTTGGGAGTTGCACCGTCATGACAAGGTGAATACCTGGAACAAAAATGACAATAATAAGCACAATTAGATATAACTTTGAAACTATAAAAATAAATGCAAAATTTACAAATTTCTTACCGAGTTGTAAGCATGGGACAATTTCTTTTGTCATGTGTTTGGCCAACCAATCCACACCCATTACACTGTCTAGCTTTAGATTTTTTTGGTCCCCCTAATGCTTTCTTTTTCCCTCCCTTAAGCCTTTTACCACAACCCTTTGCGCGCATTTGACTCGGTTCGTTGTGGTAGTTGCTACCCCCACTCCCTGCAGCAACTACACTTGGAATTTGACTTCTTTCTTCAGTATCAACAAAACTTTTACCACAACTAAGCATTTGATTAATTTTATCATGTGCACCACTCAAAGCATCAATATAGACCTTAGTTGCTTCTTTGCTAGTAAGGGCCTTGTCAACCATATCTAAGGCTAGTTGCATTAATTGACTCCGCTATGACCTGTTATCAGTTATCTCAATGCCACTACCATCAACGACTACCCCAGATTTTACTGTTTTTGTCCATCTACTCAAAATGTATTGACTTGGCAATCTATCATAATCATGCATTTTGTGCAAATATTCCAACATGTGTCTACGAGGAATTCCCATGCTCTCAATTTTTTTGCAAGTACATGAAGCAAAATCCTTAACCTTGTCATAATGAATTTGTCGCAATGGATAATTACCGTCACTTTTTCTTGCAATGTTGTACAAACAGTGATCTTCATCCTCATCTATAAGTTCAAATTTAAAAGTCAAGCTCTCCTACATCTCATCCTGAAATTTAAAACATATTTCATGTGTATAGATATCAACCATATGCACCAAAAACTCGTGAAGCATTTTCATTTTAGGCTTCTCAATCATGTCTTTGTGATCCGCCAATAATTCTTCATGACGTTGACGCTCAAGTCCCCTACCAAACTGAATCATAAAATCCACTAATAAATTATTTTTTGAAAGATATTTTTTGAAGAATGAGTGAGAGCTTTCAGCTCGTTGGCTACTTGACATTCCAGCCGAGAAAACATAATTCATATATGTCGGCACCCATTTAGCATGAATTTGATACATTGATTATAGTCATTTGTTGTCATTTAACCCACTCTTCTCAACCAACTCTATCCATTTCAAATCAAACTCTTCCTTAATCTCTGATTTCCATATGCAATTTGAAAACTCCTTATAGTAAGCACTGTATTTAACTGAATCTATCTTCTCAGAAAATTTAGTTAAAATGTGCCAACTACAATATCTATGAAATGTTGTTGGTAGAGTTTGTGTAATTGCATTTGTCATAGCTGGATCTTGATCAGTAATGATCATCTTAGGGGCATCACTTGACATGGCTTCCAAAAATTGGTTGAAAAGTCAAACAAATGAATCTATGGTCTCATTACTCAAAAATGCACATGCAAATATTATTGTTTGACCATGATTATTAACCCCCATTAGTGGCGCAAAAATTAATCCATACCAATTAGTGTTGTACGTAGTATCAAATATCACTACATCACCATAAAAATTGTAAGCCCGTCTAGAGGTTGAATCAGCCCAAAAATAATGAGTAATCATGTTCTCATCATTTGACTCAATTTTGAAATAAAATGATGGATTCTTTCCTTGTTCACCCATTAAAAACTCGTGCAACATATGTCCATCATGTCCTTTCATCTCATTGCGCTTATCTCTTTCGAGATTATACAAATCTCTTTGCGTACAACCAATATTCTCAAACCCCCCCCCCCCGATTGCACTCCGAGCAAATTGAATTGTTGATGCGATGGTATATTTACCATCTGAAGCTGTTGAGTCAGGGCCTTTTGGGCAGTTGATATATTTCGGTGAGATCGCAAAAAATGTGTTTTTCGTAGAGTTGTTAATGGGTGACAATGACCCTCAATAAATATACTAACAACATATAAGTATGAAGGTGTCATCAGAATAGCAAGTTTTGCTTTACAACCCTCTTTAATTGATCCCATGCGCCTTGTTGCCTCAATGTTCGCTACTGTTGTAGCATTCCCCTGTTTCCAACAAACAAACTCTTTCCTTATGATCTCACTACTTCCCCGTCTCTTTTTTTCAAACCAATTTCGAACACTAAAGCCACTCTCTTTTGCATATGCATTGTAGAAACTAAAAGCATCATCTATTATTTGAAATTCTTGACCTATTTTTGGTTTCAGCTCTTGTGCTACTTGAGGATTATACAAATTATCTAAAAATTAGGATCTAACTCAACACTAGGTTCCTCATTTAGCCCACTCTCTAATTCAAAGTCTACATTCCCCTCTTATTCCCGCTCTAAATTTTCTGTCATCCCATACTCTGCTTCCACGTTATCCATGAGAGATTAAAACCTATAATGATCAAATTTGGTAATTAACTTTTTAGAATATGATAAAATTGTGAAAACCAAATTTCTCAGACTATATAAATAAAGAACTTAACAATGTGTGATATAAATACACCAAATTTATGCACAAGCAAAAAAATTGGCATAGAAGATGCAGGACAGGTTTAGGCAATTAGAGGTTCCAGAAGTTTGATGAAAAATTTTAAGTTTTGTCCCTATTTTAATGCTATTGAATTAAAAAAGAGAAAAACATAAATAACAGAAATTTGTCCCTATTTTAATGCTTCATAGCAAATAACTATCATATAAACAACTCTAATTAAACAACTATTGAGAAAAACTCTGTTTAAAACTATCAAAGTTCGGTGATATTAGAAATTTTAGGAGAGAGAATCTCGCTGACCTTACAATTTGCAAACCCTAGCTTCAAAGGGGCTTTGTTCTGTTCTCAGTCGTAAGGGACTTTGCGAATCTACCTTATTTAGTCGCGAGTGGAAGAGAGGGTTTTCAGTCGCGAATGGAAGAGAAAGAGAGGGTTTTCAGTCGCGAATGGGTTTTCAGATCTCTACCTTATTTAGTCGCGAATGGAAGAGAGGGTTTTCAGATGGGATCGACTGGCAAAAAGGGTTTTCGATCTGCACGAATGGAAAGAGAAAGAGAGAAGAAGGGGAGTCTTCTTTCTGAATAAGGTTATTTTGAATTCGCGAGTTTCATTTTGACCCGGATAATACTTTTAACCCGCGTGCTTCTTATTTTCTTGAATTTGCTTGAGTCTGTTTCTTAGTCTGCACAGTTGGTCCGTGCCAGATCCTTTCTGTGTGTGTGTGTGTGTGTGTGTATATATATATATATATATATATATATATATGTGTGTGTGTGTGTGTGTGTGTGTGTGTGTCTAAAAGCTGAAAACGCACCAGATATCACACCCAGGCTCAATCGAACAGAGTTCGATAACAATGTATATATATGATGACTAAACTGGAACCGTTGAAGCTGGAATGCTTAGATTTATTCAAATCTAATTCGTTTTCTAGCTTTTGCTGTGGGCTGGATTTGTCTCAATCTGGCTATTTCTCACTTTAACCGGTTCATGGTGACTAAATTGGAACCGATGAAGCTGAAATAGTTTAGATTTATTCAAAATATAGTTCTTGTTTTAGCTTTTGTACATATTGCTCTGTCATGTGAGCCTAAGAATCATGTGATCACATATTCAATTTCTGAATCTAGATTCGGTTCCCGTGATGGATATTTTTGGCTGCAGCCAGCTTGTAAATTATTCACGGTGTCTGAATTTCCTTAGATGGCTCTCATGCCCACAAGGAGTTCGGCACTGCTATGTACCTTATTTTCTCAAAGATGCCTTGCATCTCAAAAAATAAAAGCAATCAAGCTGAACACTTAATAAAATAGAAGTATCAAAGGCCTCAATTACTATTGAGCATAAGGGTTTGAAAAACCTGTTTTACAAAACATCATTGATATACCTTGTTAAAATTGAACTTTTATACAAAAGTCAAACCCTTTGTATATAGGTGCAAATGAGGCATAGCACAACTTCCAAACAATTACACATAGACCTACACACACACACTTTCTGATAAAAGTTTAAATTGAAAAGTGGCGGTAACCGTGTTATCACGAAAGTCGGGGGGTGCCTAACACCTTCCCTCAGCTTAATCAAGCCCTCGGACCCTAACGAATTTCAATTTTTCCGACCAGTTAAATAGTGTCACATCACTAGGTCTTTGTGCAAACCTTTTCTTGGTTGAGTTGGTGCAACCATTTAAAAATACCAACTGGCGACTCTTATAGTCAAATCGTCGACATATACATGTCAGACCTTTTCAAACTTATTTTTTCAAACAAATCTCACCTAACATGAGAACACCAAAAGACAAGAACAGAAAGGGACAAATAAAAAATCTCGATGTCAACAACGATTTACATTTTACAAAATCTTTATTATTTTAATTTGAAAATTATTTTGTATGATGATGCATGAAATAAACCATAAAAACGGGGTCGATACCTCAACCCAACGCCTATAAAGAGACAAGAACCTTGTTACAATCGATCAAGCAATGAAATCTGCATTGAATGGAACACCAACGACACCTAAACCCCGTGTTTATATTGAAACAGGAACCTCGGTACAATCGACGATTGATGTGGTAGAAGATGCCACACACAACTATGTATTGTTGTAAGATAAGTCAAATTAAATCTCAAAGAAAAACTAAGAAATTAACTTAGTAATTCTTTAAAGAATCAAAAGTAGAGAATAATATCACAAGAGTTGATAAAAATCTAAATATTATTGATTGTTGCATGAATTACATTCATAAAGCTTACTTATATTAGAAACAAAACCATAAAATCCTAAAAAGGAATCAACAATTGATTTGGAATCAAAATCTAATCTAAAGTATCCTAGTTACAATAGAAATCTGATAATATACTGAAATTATTGAGTTTAGGAAACAAATCTGTGACCAAAATCTGTCAAAACGCGTCTACATCAACAAATGTGCCAACAAAATCAGGTTGAGCTCGTCGGGGTGAGCTCATTGGCTTGGTGAACTCGCCGGGGTGAAGAAAGACAAAGAGCAGCTCACTGGGGTGGATTCAGAAGCGATCGGGGTGAGTTTGGACAGAGGTGAGCTCGTCGGGGCGAGTTCCCTGGTTTTCTAATTATGCAATTTTTACTTTCCTGGCTTGGAACACTACTCGAATTAAGATCATTACTTTGGCTAATCACTCTTATCATATTCAGGAACTTAGACTCCAACTCCAAAGCTCTCGAACTCGCTCCTTTCTCATTCCAAGCTGCTTGAATAAAAACAAGCAACCCCTCTTTGAATCGCTTAGCCCTAGCCCGCTTCACTAGTCCAACTGGAACTTGCACTGGATCCGATTCATGACCTCCTTTTGAATCCAAACTAGGCATGTCCTCATCACCTAGGCTCACATTACAGCATACCAAACACAGGAAGCAGGGATCTAAAGCAGGCTCCCAAACACTAACTTTTAGATCATAACGCCGAATACAACATTCCGAGGGACATATGTATCGACGGGATCTATTGAAAGGGCTAGAGTCTAGGACACGAATCCATAGATCTAAGACACCTCAAAATCCATGAGATGACACAATCAAGATCTAAATGTAAATAAATATATAAAATATATCCTAAACCCGCTATCAGGTGATTAACTTGTTAGAATCCCTAACGCGAGTAGTTAAGACCTCCTCCCACTAGATACGAAACTAGGGTTTTGTTCAGTATTTAAAATCTATGGAAAACATTAAAAATGAATAGATCTAACCTAGATTCAAGCTGATCTAGCATGAAGGTTCAAGTCTCGAAGCTTTGGAACCAGTTAAGGGCTATATCTAGGGTGGATCTAGTTAAAAGGTCGAGTTTTAACTACATATATAAGCAAAATAATTGATAAAATAGATAGATCTATAAGTAAACTACCAATATATGTATAAAGATTGAAACTTTAAATGGATATGGGTACTACATTAAACTAGATCTCATAGATCTAAGAGATTTACAATTAATATATTGAATATGCAAAAGGTTTGATTTTTCACCTTAGGGAAGTGAAGGAACATGCTCTTCTAGCCTAGGATCTGCACTATGTCACTCAGCATACAAGGGATATAAATGTTAAATGCTAGATCTATGTGGGAACTATGGGTTTTTTTAGGATTCTCGAGCTCCCTCTCTCTAAAACCTTGCCTTCTCTCTCTAAATTCCCTCCTCCCCTTCCAAATGAGTTGTTAAAGTTGCCATATAGGCCCCGGGGCCAACCGTAGGTGCACCTACTGGTACATCTACGAGTGAGCCCTGTGGGTCCCACAGCCTTAGAGTCCGCTCCTTTGGTCGTGGTGAGGTCTGAAGAAACATTTGTGTCGAGTTTCAATCATTCCCGGGCCGAAGGAGACATAGCAAATAGTAGAATGGTGTTCCCCAGGATCTACGGATCGCCTACTGGTCAGTTTACAGCTCAAATGTGGCAGTGGTAGCTTCTTATGACCTCATCATCAGCTTCGTGATCTATGTTCAGACCTGTTGTTATAGGGGAAGAATTATGCTTTTGCCCTCCCGCGGGGTTATCTTCTAGGTGCTCTTGCCCTCCTGCTGGGTTAGTACAAGGAAAGAGCAATTTCAGGTGAAATTATGCTTTTACCCTCCTGTTGGGAGAGTATAAGGAAAGCGCAATTTCGGGTGTCTAAATCGCCCACTGCGCGCGACTACTTTGTTGTCTTGAATTTGATTTAATGTGTCTAGACACAACTTGTTCCTTGCCAATCTGCTTCGCCGTGTCCAACACCATGTCAAACGCCGATGCTTGCCACACGCTATCATTCACTTGCTACATTTGGCTTCATAATTTGATTGATTTTTCATCTTTTCTGTAAGGATCACTAAAGATCAAATATCCTTGTAAATAGAATTTATAAGATATTATTTATTAAAATGAGATTTTATTAATATTTTATGTTTAATGTAACTTACGGTCATTATTTGATGGAGCTATGAATTCTGTGCATGTTTTTTAGTGTTTAGAGGTTAAATGTGGAAAATAATTTTTCCCAAAAAAATGACGTAAAAACACTATTCACGCTAAAAATGTAAACTCCAAAATTTCTAATTACGGCATAACGTTTATTCGGAAAAGGGGGATCGGTGACGAAATTAAATTTTCGAAAATCAAAAGTCAGATTATCGGCTAACCGAGCAAATTACGAAAAGTAACTGGAAAAGTTAAGAAACCTAACTAGATATGAAAAAGTCTAACTAGAATTAGTTTGACAAATTGTGACGCCCCCAAATCCAGGTTACCTAACCCGGTGTTTAGTGTTCACGATCCATCATACAAATAACATCTAATTACCCATTCATTTGTGAATATCATCATACATACCATTAATTAAAATAATTAATACAATATCCTAGGTTATCTAACCTTAACATAACCTACATACCTTCAGATATACAAAAAGGTTTATATATAATAACATAGTAAGTAAAGTCATAATAACTACTCCTGAATTTTGTCCTTGCCCTTGTCTTTATCTGCCCCTCCTACTACTTCGTCATTAGCTGAAATGTTATTTTTAAGCAAGGGTGAGCAACGAGTTTACTCCTCAAGTTAAAGCATACAATAAGAAATATGAATCAAGAATATTAGAGTCTAGATTCAGTAGGAATTCAATAATATTCAACAGATTTCGAAGTAGCTGAATAAATCATTTATCAATAACAAGACTTTATCGAATTTTATGCTAAACAACAATTCAATGATGAAAGAGTAAAACTCTTTTGAAGTTTCAATAATGTTCAATTGATTAACAACAGATAATAATACTGGAACAACAAAGTGGGATATTCCCAAATTTCATGTTGAGTGATCATAATGGGATCATGAACAAATCGAGGAATTATTAGGCATTTAATGCTGAATTACCTCATAATTATAAGTTATCTATAAAAACTAAACTATAACTCTCTGCAAGTACCTGGAGCGGCCAACCCCAGTGTACCCGATATTTCGCATAATGCTCAAAAATTGTGCAATAGCCTGATGTCCGACCCTAAAGTCCCATTTATATAAGGGTTGTTCATCTTAGTCTTACATCAAGAGTTCGTACCACAACAATATGTTTTAGATTTAAAGAAATGCTAAAGATTTCAACATATAATATCTATATTGATCTAGCCGAAATAATTGGCATTGACCTTTCAATAACAACCTAGTTCAAATACTAAAACGTATCAAGTTTTAACAAATATTAGTCTCGCCAAAATAATTAGCTGACACCTAAATCATAAACTGTTCAATATTAGACAAAAATCAATTGCACTATTTGTATTCAATAATAATATTTATAGATGTGAATAACCAACAATAGTTACTCACTAGTCATACTTTTGAAATTTAAAACTCAATTTGAGTTAATTAACTTGCACTAATTGCGAATGATCAATAATAATCTTAGATGTTGTATAATCAGCAATAATTACCCACTTAACATGATGGTAAATAATAATTCGAATTTGAGTTTAAAGAAATTATCATACATACGAATATTCAATAACAATCTTAGATGTGGAATAATCATCAATAATTACCCACTAACATGCTTGGAAAATAATAACTCAAGTTTGAGTCAGGAAACTTGTCTTTGTCGCTGACTACTGCTACACAATCTAATTTACCTTTGTTGAAAGACTTATAATCAATAATATTGGTTTCACAATTAGCGTAACACATCACATCACATAATACTGCTATTTAAAGTCATTATATAACTTAGACACGTAATCATGTAGTCACAACAGTGTTTAGAACCTATAAAAACACTTATCAGGTCAAACTATTTCAGCCTGGTTGGACTTCGATATTAATTCGGTGTCCCGATCACCCTATCAGATAGTTAACGAGTTTATTTTTATTAAATCTCTATTCCACAGCTTCAATATTATTATAGATAATTTAATTATCTTTATAATATTTTTCGGAAGCTTATAATAATTTTTAAATAATTATTATATTTTATAATGATTTTTCAAACACCGATATCATTTTTAAATGATTTAAATACTGAATAATTCCATTATTATTAATATTTAAGTAATTTTAAAATATTAATGAAATCCTTGTCAAAATATTAAAGTTATTTATAAAAACTAAAAATATTTTTAGATCACTAATATTACCCTTAAATGATTTTTAAAATATTTAAAAATTATTTTTAAATAACTACCATTTGTAAAACCCCAACTTTTTGAATAAAGATGAATTTTTTATAAATATTATTTTTGAATATTATGGAGTAAAATTGATATAATGTTATAGTTGTAGGTAATATTTATAAATTTTGCAATGTACGCAAGTTGTTATATAATATTCGATTGGTCGGGGAATATTCGTTTTAACAGGAAATATTCGTACAACGGCACAATCATTGGTGGACCCCACAACGGAATTATTGTCGGATTGAGAAAATGATAAAAATATTTTTATGAAAATAATGGCGGAAGTTTTACCGTTGATACTGTTGAACTACTCGATAGTAAAAGCACAGTAATACGCGTGGTTGCATAGTAACACACGGTATTGATTATTGATGTTTACGTGAGAAGTCACTCAATTTTACTTATTTTATGGACCCCCATTTACCCATTTTTCAAAATAACCGGTAGAAAGTTATTTTTATAATAAAAGGTGAGGGCCCATAAGTGGGACCCATGTGTATTACAAAGTCTTGGGTGGAACACAAATTGTCACTTGGGTTGACAATTGGGGGGGGGGAATTTTAATGGACTATGGAGGAGTATTATTATTGGTATTGTATATATATATATATATATATATATATATATATATATATATATATATATATATATATATATATAAAATAGGTTGTTTTATTTGATGGTATCAATTGAGTGGTAGGCATTTATTGATCAACAGAATCAATCGTGAATTATCAGACGTAATTGTTAAGCACCCGTGAGTTATATATATATAATATATAATATATATTATATTTTATTTAAAAGATTTTTCTTTAAATATGGACCATCAGATTAAAGTAAATCAACCTGGACCGTTCATGGATTAGTTACTATGCATTCCATTTTCCTATAAATAGAAGCTCATTCCTTCATTATTTCTTACAAATTCACTGAAACTCTAGAGAGAGAAAAATTATAGAGAAACTATAGCAAAGTATTCTGCTACTTTCCTACTCTTATATTCAGTTTCTTTTACGGTAAGGGGTGTTATTCTTTCTTATTCATGAAGAGAACTGTTGTTATTCCATTGCTTATTATTCTGTTGGAATAACATGTATACGCGGTCTACCCTATACTTGGTGACATTCTTTTATTATTCTGTTGGAACATCCTGTCTGTGTGTTTTACATCGGACCTGGTTCCGTCTTTATTATTATTCTGTTGGAACATCTTGTCTGTGTATTTTACGCCGGACCTGGTTCCGTCTTTATTATTATTCTGTTGGAACATCATGTCTGTGTGTTTTACACCAGACCTGGTTCCGTCTTTATTATTATTCTGTTGGAATATCATGTCTATGCGTTTTACGCCGGACCTGGTTCCATTATTTGTTATTCTGTTGGAATAACCTGTCTGTGCGATCTATCGCATGCATGGTGATTTGTTTTGTTATTCCATTCTTTATTATACTCAGTTGGTTAAAACTTTGACTTCTATACTCCATGAAATTAGTGGAATATCTTTGATATTTGTGCTTCATCTAGTATCTTTTCATGGAAATACTCTTCTAAGAATTCTTGAATTTTACTCCACAAAGCAGTATCATATTAACAATTTGGACGTTGTTAATTCTTGGATAAATTAATTCTTGAACTTGTTTTATTGAATTCTTATATCATTGTCATCATCCTCATGTTTATAAAATGTTGAAAGTCATCTGTGGCCTGTAGTGCATAGATGGACTTGGTATGATTATGACCAGGGATTATTCGGTATAATCATGACCGTAATGTTACAAATGATGTGGTAAAAGTCCTCATTGGCCCGTAGTGCATTTACGGACAGTTGTTGGCATGATCATGATCATTAATAAATACACAAATATTCTTGGCCCGTAGTGCATGGATAATTATGGTCGTGATACTAAAAAATATCCTTGGCCGTAGTACAGGGGTGATTCAATGATGTGAATTATTTTATTAAGATGAGTCCCAGCGATAACAGTGTTGAAAAACCTTTTAAATCATAGAAGATTGTAGATTTTATTCTCTACTTGACTCTTCTAATGGATTGCTTATTCCGCTGCAGTTAAACTTGATGTCTATTATATTTTATCAGTTTAACATTGTTGGAGACTAATGATAATTTATTCTGCATTATCTTAGTCATAATATTTCTTATTGGGCTAGTTGAGCTCACCCTTTCTTTCACTGTTCTCTTCAGGAAATGAGAATATAAATGGGACAAGTCGGGAAACGGAGTGATGGTCCAGAGGATAGCATTAATAGTCCTCACTATTCTGTGAAATAGTGTGATAATAATTGTAATGAGGACTCCTTTTGAGTATGGATACTCTCTAGAAGACAATATTTGTATTCAAACTCACAGGTTATGTTTGGTCGTATTGTACACGACAGTTGTATTATTAAGTTGTATTTGTATTCAGTACCATGTATCTGGTGACCCAAGATGGGTGATGTATACCTAATTTTGGGGGCGTCACAATTGGTATCAGAGCTTAGGGATATGATCCCTGGCTAAGATGTGAGACTAGAACTAGGAAGGGAGAGACGGGGAATTCCTTCGCTAGTATGACCTACCTAAGTTTATTTGGTATTTAATTGGTCGGTCAAAGTATATGGATAATATGTTATATGTTAATGAACCTACAGTATATGAAAATGACATCCGAGAATGTTGAAAATAACAATGGAGCACAAGAGACCGTTGAGTCTCCACATATAAATAATCAGGAGAATGTGCATCAGGAAGGCGACAATCCTCATGCAAACAACAACACTGACCAAATGATGAATGATGGACTGTTCAGAGGCTTTATGCAATTCATGCAACATCAGGCTAGAGTGGCTCCTGTCCAAAATGTAGGTGAAAACACTGGAAACTCTTGGACGGTCACTGCTAAACAGTTCAAGGAGCTAGGACCACCGGAGTTTATAGGAGAGCCAAAACCACTTAAGGCGGAAGCATGGATAAAGCAGATCACCAAGATATTTGATATCTTGGGATGCTCCGAGGAACAAAAGGTTCCCTTCGCCACCTTCATGTTGCGTGAAGAGGCAGATTACTGGTGGGAATCTGTAAAACGTACCCAGCCTGACGCACTCAAGATGTCTTGGGAGAAGTTCCAAGAGCTATTCAACGACAAGTACTTTCCCGAGAGTATTCGTCATATGAAGGAGGTGGAGTTTATCAAGCTAGAGCAAAATAATATGACCGTGTCGAAGTATGAGGCTAAATTTGCTGAGTTGTCCCGGTTTGCGTCCCACTTGGTGGATAATGAAGAGCAAATGACGCGAATGTTTTTGCGAGGTTTGAAACCTGAGA
Organism: Panax notoginseng; assembly: GCA_016801055.1. NCBI lineage: Eukaryota > Viridiplantae > Streptophyta > Magnoliopsida > Apiales > Araliaceae > Panax > Panax notoginseng. The sequence goes on along the minus strand of CM029022.1, from coordinate 107,515,704 downwards.
TATGTCAACATCTTATTTCTCATAAACTGTGTTTGTATTCAGATATTGTAAATAGGGCTCAGTTAGTAGAGCGCGATAATGAGTCAACGCAATCAAAGGAGAACAGCCGGAAAAATGATAATACCAGTGAGAGCAGTCATCGAAGCAGTGACAACAAGCGTGGAGGGAATCAACAGGCCAGAAATGGTAACCACTTCGGTGGTAATCAGGGCCAAAATAATAAGAATGGACATTTCAAGAAGAGGAGATTCAACAATGATGGAAAGACGTCAGCACCAGCACCCATTGTTAAGGAAGGAGAACGACCACCTATCATATGCTTCAAATGCGGAGGAGAGGGACACATCAGTCCAAACTGCGCGATTCCGTCCAAAGCATGTTATAATTGTGGAAGAGAAGGTCACCTAGCCCAATTTTGTCGTTCACCGAAGACAAGTTCAGCTAGGATGGAGGCACCATAGGCCGTCCCAGAAAAGTCAAAGCCAGTAGTGCAAGGGAAAGCGTTTGTAGTGACCTCCCAGAAAGCAAAGAACCCGAATGAGGTCATCACGGGTAAGCTTATCATAAACTCAGCGAAGTTTATACCTTATTTGATACCAGTTCTACCCATTCTTTTATTTCTCCTACTTGCGCTCAACGATTAAATTTGACTCCGGAGAAATTAGACTTTGACTTATCTGTGGAAACTCCATTGGGAGAAACCTTCATTACATCCACTATTTATAAGTCTTGTTTGGTTCAAATCGGTACCCTCATATTACATGTCGATCTTATTTCATTGAAAATACTTACATTTGACGTGATTCTAGGAATTGATTGGTTAACTACTCATCATGCAAAAATTGATTATTTTCGTAAGGTTGTTAGCTTTTATATTCCTAACCAATCTGTTATGCGAATTCAAGCCACCAAACCATTAAAATCAATCACTGTCATCTCAAGCCATAAAGCTATTCGTTTATTGAAAAACGAATGTCAAGCTTTCTTAGCTCATGTCACAGATCTAAACAAAAATACGTCAGTTTTGAATAATATTTCTATTGTTAATGAATTTCCTGACGTATTCCCTGAAGAACTTTCTGGCCTACCCCCAGAGCATGAAATTGAATTTTGTATCGACCTCGAACCCGGTACAAAACCCATTTCTAAAGCCTATATCGAATGGATCCTATTGAACTTTAGGAGTTAAAGACCCAACTGCAGGAATTGTTAAACATTGGCTTTATTCGTCCTAGTACTTCTCCTTGGGGTGCTCCTGTTCTATTCGTGAAGAAGAAAGATGGGAGTATGCGACTTTGTATTGATTATCGGGAGTTAAATCATGTCACCATCAAAAATAGGTACCCGTTGCCACGTATTGATGACATGTTTGACCAGTTGCAGGGAGCCAAATTCTTTTCAAAAATTAATCTTCGTTCCGGATATCACCAATTGAAGATTAGAACCGATGACATTCCAAAGACGGCTTTCAGAACTCGGTACGCGCATTATGAATTCCTAGTCATGTCCTTTGGATTGACTAATGCTCCTGCTGCCTTTATAGATATGATGAACCGAGTATTCAAGGAATATTTGGATCACTTTGTGGTCGTCTTTATTGATGACATCCTTATTTATTCCAAAAGCCGTGAAGATCATGAGCAACACTTGAGGCTGATACTCCAAAAGCTTCGTGAATATAAGTTTTATGCCAAGTTGAAGAAATGCGAGTTCTGGCTTGAGGAAGTAGCATTCCTTGGGCACGTGGTATCAAGTCATAGAATATCTGTTGACCCAGCAAAGATTGTAGTTATTCAAAGCTGGGAACAACCTAAATCAGTGACCGAAGTACGTAGCTTTCTCAGCTTAAGCTGGTTATTATCGGAGATTCGTAGAAGGGTTTTCTCGAATCGCTACTCCACTAACTCAGCAGACTCGAAAAGATACAAAGTTCGGTTGGAGCGAGAAATGCGAGAAGAGTTTTTAAGAACTCAAGAGGAGACTCATTTCAGCACCTGTTCTGATAATACCATCTGGTTCGGAGGGATTTGTCATCTACAGTGATGCTTCGGGCAAAGGGTTAGGATGTGTTCTTATGCAACATGGGAAAGTCATAGCCTATGCCTCACGATAACTCAAAGAATATGAGAGAAATTATTTTACTCATGACCTAGAGTTAGCAGATGTGGTCTTCGCACTTATAATTTGGAGGCATTACTTGTATGGGGAGAAGGTGGAGATCTTTACGGATCATAAAAGTCTCAAATATTTCTTCACTCAAAAGGAACTCAACATGCGACAACGACGTTGGCTTGAACTGTTGAAAGATTATGATCATACCATCCAATACCATCCTGGAAAAGCGAACGTGATAGCTGACGCATTGAGTAGAAGATCATATAGGGGTACGAGTGCAATATTGACAACACAAAAGCCCATTTTGTGTGACTTGCAAAGGATGGAGATAGAGTTAAAAACTCCAGGGACCCATGTGATGATGGCGAATATACGAGTAGAACCGACTTTAATTGATAAATTTAAAGCTGCTCAAGCTACAGACCTGGAGCTGATGCGTATGAGGAAGAAAGTGCAAGAAGGTGTTATGCCGGAAGCAAGAATCGATGATGAAGGAATACTTCGAGTCAACTCCAGAATTTATGTTCCTAACGACCCTGATTTAAAGTATAAAATCATGATGGAGGCGCATAACACACCGTTTGCAATCCATCCTGGGAGTACCAAAATGTATCATGATATTCGTCATACATTTTGGTGGAGTAATATGAAGAGAGAGAGATAGCACTGTTTGTCTCAAGGTGTCTAACGTGTCAACGAGTCAAGGCGGAGCATCAAGTACCAAAAGGTCCATTGCAACCACTTGAAATTTCAGAATAGAAGTGGAAGCACATTACCATGGATTTCGTTACCGGTCTTCCCAAAGTTTCTCAAGGCATAGATATGATTTGGGTCATTGTTGATAGATTAACCAAGTCTGCTCATTTCTTACCGATACGAGAAACTTATACACTTGAACGTCTTGCTCGTATGTACATAAACGAGATTGTAAGACTGCATGGTATGCCAGTATCCATAGTTTCTGATCGAGACCCAAGATTCACTTCACGATTTTGGGTTAGTTTACAAAAAGCTATGGGCACGGATTTACGATTTAGTTTGGCATATCATCCTCAGACGGATGGACTATCAGAGAGGACTATTCAAACTCTTGAAGATCTATTAAGGCTCTGTGTTCTTGATTTCAAGGGAAGTTGGGACAAGTTCTTACCATTGGTGGACTTTTTCTACAACGACAGTTATCAAGCAAGTATTGGCATGGCTCCATTCGAAGCATTGTATGGAAGAAAATGTCGTTCTCCAGTATGCTGGGATGAGGTGGGTGAAGCAACATTGTTAGGACCGGAGTTTGTACGTATGACTACGGAAAAGATTCAAACGATCCGGCAACGTATAAAAACCTCACAAGATCGACAAAAGAGTTATGTTGATCTTCATCGAAAGGACGTGGAATTAGATATAGGAGATCATGTGTTGTTACGTGTTGCTCCATGGAAAGGAGTTACGAGATTTGGAAAAAGAAGAAAGCTCAATCCTCGATTCATCAGCCCATTTTTAATCCTCAATCGAGTAAGAACTGTGGCCTATAGACTCGCTTACCGCCAAGTATGTCTCGTGTTCATAACGTTTTTCACATATCCATGCTACGTAAATATGTGAAAGACCCGAACCACATTATTGAGTTAGAACTGGACGAAATAGTGGAAGATTTGACGTATGAAGAGGTTCATGTTCAAATCTTGGATAAGAAAGAACATATTCTGCGCACCAAGGTTATACCTCAAGTCAAAGTTTTGTGGAAAAACCACGATGTTGAGGAAATAACTTGGGAGTTAGAATCTGAAATGAAATTAAGGTATCCTTACCTCTTCGACATACCAGGTACGTACCCTAATTTCGAGGGCGAAATTTCATAAGAAGGGCAGATTGTAAAACCCCAATTTTTTGAATAAAGATGAATTTTCTATAAATATTATTTTTGAACATTATGGAGTAAAATTGATATAATGTTATAGTTGTAGGTAATATTTATAAATTTTGCAATGTATGCAAGTTGTTATATAATATTCGATTGGTCGGGGAATATTCGTACAACGGCACAATCATTGGTGGACCCCACAACGGAATTATTGTCGGATTGAGAAAACGACAAAAATATTTTTATGAAAATAACGGCGAAAGTTTTACCGTTGATACTGTTGAACTACTCGGTAGTAAAGGTATAGTAATACAAGTGGGTGTATAGTAGCACACGGTATCGATTATTGATGTTTACGTGAGAAGTCACTCAATTTTACTTATTTTATGGATCCCCGTTTACCCATTTTTTAAAATAACCGGTAGAAAGTTATTTTTATAATAAAAGGTGAGAGCCCATAAGTGGGACCCATGTGTATTACAAAGTCTTGGGTGGAAGACAAATTGTCACTTGGGTTGATAATTGGGGGGGGGGATTTTAATGGACACGGGAGGAGTATTATTATTGGTATTATATATATATATATATATATATATATATATATATATATATGTATACAAGGTATGTATTTATATATATATATATATATATATATATATATATATATATATATATATATATATAAGTAAAGTGGTTAAGTTGTCAAGTTGACAAAATTGGGTGGGAGATTGATGTTGTCGGGTGGAGTAGTTTTTCAAAGACATGTGTTATATATATATATATATATATATATATATATATATATATATATATATAATAGGTTGTTTTATTTGATGGTATCAATTGAGTGCTAGGCATTTATTGATCAACAGAATCAATCGTGAATTATCAGACGTAATTGTTAAGCACCCGTGAGTTATATATATATAATATATAATATATATTATATTTTATTTAAAAGATTTTTCTTTAAATATGGACCGTCAGATTAAAGTAAATCAATCTGGACCGTTCATGGATTAGTTACTATGCATTCTATTTTCCTATAAATAGAAGCTCATTCCTTCATTATTTCTTACAAATTCACTGAGACTCTAGAGAGAAAAATTATAAAGAAACTATAGCAAAGTATTCTGCTACTTTCCTACTCTTATATTCAGTTTCTTTTACAGTAAGGGGTGTAATTCTTTCTTATTCATGAAGAGAACTGTTGTTATTCCATTGCTTATTATTCTGTTGGAATAACCTGTATATGCGGTCTACCCTATACTTGGTGACATTCTTCTATTATTCTGTTGGAACATCCTGTCTGTGTGTTTTACACCGGACCTGGTTCCGTCTTTATTATTATTCTGTTGGAACATCCTGTCTGTGTGTTTTACATCGGACCTGGTTCCGTCTTTATTATTATTCTGTTGGAACATCATGTCTGTGTGTTTTACGCCGGACCTGGTTCCGTCTTTATTATTATTCTGTTGAAACATCCTGTCTGTGTGTTTTACACCAGACCTGGTTCCGTCTTTATTATTATTCTGTTGGAATATCCTGTCTGTGCGTTTTACGTCGGACCTGGTTCCATCATTTGTTATTCTGTTGGAATAACCTGTCTGTGCGATCTATCGTATGCATGGTGATTTCTTTTGTTATTCCATTCTTCATTATACTCAGTTGGTTAAAACTTTGACTTCTATACTCCATGAAATTAGTGGAATATCTTTGATATTTGTGCTTCATATAGTATCTTTTCTTGGAAATACTCTTCTAAGAATTCTTGAATTTTACTCCACAAAGCAGTATCATATTGATAATTTGGACGTTGTTAATTCTTGGATAAATTAATTCTTGAACTTGTTTTATTGAATTCTTATATCATTGTCATCATCCTCATGTTTATAAAATGTTGAAACTCATCTGTAGCCTGTAGTGCATAGATGGACTTGGTATGATTATGACCAGGGATTATTCGGTATAATCATGACCGTAATGTTACAAATGATGTGGTAAAAGTCCTCATTGGCCCGTAGTGCATTGATGGACAGTTGTTGGCATGATCATGACCATTAATGAATACACAAATATTCTTGACCCGTAGTGCATGGATAATTGTGGTCGTGATACTAAAGAATATCCTTAGCCGTAGTGCAGGGGTGATTCGATGATGTGGATTATTTTATTAAGCTGAGTCCCAGCGATAACAGTGTTGAAAAACCTTTTAAATCATAGAAGATAGTAGATTTTATTCTCTACTTGACTCTTCTAATGGATTGCTTATTTCGCTACAGTTAAACTTGATGTCTATTATATTTTATCAGTTTAACATTGTTGGAGATTAATGATAATTTATTCTGCATTATCTTAGTCATAATATTTCTTACTGGGCTAGTTGAGCTCACCCTTTCTTTCACTGTTCTCTTCAGGAAATGAGAATATAGCTAGGACAAGTCGGGAAACGGAGTGATGGTCTAGAGGATAGCATTAGTAGTCCTCACTATTCTGTGAAATAGTGTGATAATAATTGTAATGAGGACTCCTTTTGAGTATGGATACTCTCTAGAAGACAATATTTGTATTCAAACTCACAGGTTATGTTTGGTCGTATTGTACACGACAGTTGTATTATTAAGTTGTATTTGTATTCAGTACCATGTATCTAGCGACCCAAGATGGGTGATGTATACCTAATTTTGGGGGCGTCACACCATTAATATTCAAATATTAATGTATTTCTCATCAAAATATTAAAAGTCATTTATTATAACTTAAAATATTTTGAAATCATTTATATCATTTTTAAATGATTTTTAAATCATAAAAATCATTTTTAAACCATTTATTTAATACAACTATTAAATAAATTTCTTATCATTAATATTAAGTTATTAATAAAATTTATCTCAAAATATTAAAAGTCATCTTTTATAACTTAAAATATTTTTTAACACTTTATTATCATTTAAAATGATTTTAAAAATATTAAAATCATTTTTAACTAATTTATTTAATATAATTATTAAATAAATTTAATATCATTAATATTTAAAAGAATTAAATTATCAAAAGTTAATTTTTGTAACTTAAAATAATTTTTAAAACTCATTTTTGAATTTTTATTATTTATTTTCTATTTTTCTCTATTTATAAGAAATTTATTTATTTAATTTTATTAAAACTGTCGCTATAGGCTTTAGCGACGAAAACTGTCGCGGTTGGTGTTCTTCATCACTGAAGAACAGTCATGGACAATGCCCTGGGGGCTACTTTGACCATGGTTAATTCCTAACTAGTTAAGTTTCTAGGCTTGAAAGTATATTCATAGTGTTGTACTAGTGTAAGACTACAAGTACAAACAAATTTCATGGTCTAACTACTACATAACATGAAGATATAAGCATCCAAAGTAGCTGTCAGGACTGATTTGGGATTTCTGGGTTACCCAGAAACCCAGACAATCTTAGGTAGCTACTTTAGAGCTTCAATAACTTGGTTTCTGTGTAATGTTTGGGTGCTAAACTGTCACACTCTTATAGATAACACCTTAAAGAACAAAATTACTACACTTAGCTAACTTAACTACATCACATAAGTCAGATCTGGGTTGGTCAAACCGTGTCAGAAAACATGTTCATTAGTTTTCTGGAAATTCCAGAAAACTCATTCTGTGCTTGGTCAACCTACTTTGACTGCTAATAACTTGGATCCTGTTATTTGTTTTGGTGTTTTGATGTCATGTTTCTATAGTCCATATACCAAGGTATAACAATGATACACTAACACAAGCTAAACACATAACAGTTGTAAGATCTAGGCACATCAAAACCTTATCAAACCATTCTGAAGAATTTATGGGTTACCCAAAAATGCATATCCATGACTGGTCAACCATGTTTGACCATTAATAACTTGTAATCTGGTCATGATATGAACATGATTCCACTTCCATTTTACTCTCTTCATAGCATACTACAACACTGATACACCTATCATGGCTAATAATTAACAGATTTGGATCTATGGCCTCTAACATTTGACTGTCAAGCCATATTTTAGGGTTCTTCACAGTTTTTTAAAAACTTCATTTTTATAAACTTTGATGTTATGGATCTATGATATATCATCATAGAACATTATATAACATCCTATAACACATATACAAACATAAAAATACACAATTTGTCTAAGTATACAAGATCTAGCTTGGTTAGGGTTTATACTTCTCTTTGAATATCCTTTGATCCTTGCTTCCTAATCTGATCTTGGGGTGTTATGAACTTATCTAGGGACTGATTCTCTTTCTAATTTTTGTGGCTTTGAGAGAGAGAGACTTGGTTAAGTGTATGGAACACAAATGAGGCTTTGTTTGGTTTTTTCTCTTTCGTTAATCTTTCAAACTTTGATTCAATGAACTTGGTTGTTGCTAGGTGGCATGTAATGGCTGATTTAGCTTAGATTTGGAGCACATGGTAATATCTTAAGTGATGAGTCACTAGATTTGGCAAAATCTCTTAACTTACAAATTAAGTAAAGTGTATTTTAGTAATTTTGCATCCAAAAGGGTATTTTGGTAATTTCCCACATAATTTTAAGGGTAGTTTAGTCATTTGACATAATTCCCTTTAATCTCAACCCTTGGGGTTTAATAATCATCATTAGGGTTTGCTAATTAGGGTTTAGGGTTCCCGAATCAGAAATTAGGGTTTCCAAAAATTTAATTAGGGTTCCTAACTGATCGTTAGGGTTTTTTGACTACAAATTAGGGTTCCTAATCTAACATTAAGGTTTACTAAGGTTATACCTTATTTGATCAACACTTGATCATTAATCCTTTACAACACAAACACATAATCATAGATACCATTATAATAATTTTATTAATACTCAAATCGCTATCCGTAATTAGGGTTAGGATTTTCATCAGCTGATCAACATAACCTTACTCATTTTACTTAGTCAAATATATTTATTGACTATCTTACTATGTTCATATCACATATTTTCAACATAATAATGATAACCAATACTGATATTAATTAAAAAAAATATTCGTAAAATTGAATTGTTTAAAATTCAAGGTCCTCACACTAACTAAGCCTAAGAATTTAGAGACTTGGCTGAGGAATTTGAATTTGGCTAGGTTTGAGCCAAGGAATGAGCCTAGAATTTGAGAGGCTTGGTTAGGTTTGAGCCAAGGGTAAAGCTAAGGGTTTATGGTGGTTTGGCTTAGGGTTGAGCTATGTCTCAAGCCTTAGGGTTAGAACTTAAGACTTGGAGCCAAAGAAAGTTAGAAGATGATTATGCCACATGGGATAATTCATGTGATGACTCATTGTTTATCAAATGAGATGATAAAGGGCAAAAAGATCCAAGTAGGGGGAAAAAGAGGCCATATGGGCGGGCATAGAGAGCAAGGGGCGAGGAATGAGATGTCTCACAAGCCTTATGTAACAATAGAGTTTAATGCTTACTTATCTTTTGCACCAACCAAGTTCAAGTGTCTTCCTTTCATTCCCTCACCTCGCATGAGTAAGATTAACCATAAAGCAAGGTTAAGTTAAGTTTAGGATGATTGGATTAAATCATCCACCACTTGGCTCATTTCATAGTTTCAATGTTGTAAACAAGGCATAGAAAGAGAGCTAAAGAAAGAAAGACTAAGATAGTTAGAAAAAGCAAGAGAAAGGTCAAGAACATAGAGAGAGAGATAGAGAGAGGGCTAGACCTATAGAGGAGGAGAAGAGGGCTAAACTCAAGCTTAAATCAAGTTCAAGAAGAAAAAGAAGAAGGAGAAGCCATATGAGGTAAACCTTGAACCACCATCTCTTCATTCTTTTATTTTTATCTTATTTGATTAGCTATTGGTGGTTGGTTAAGTGAAGATCATGGGGATGATCATGAAGTTATATGGTGGTTATGAAGGATTAAACCTTGTTAAATCACATTAAATATGTATGTCAAGCAAATCAAAGAATAAAACTTAAGCCCAAGCATGAGGATGGATAACAAGATAACAAGGGACTATATACGGACTTTATATGTGTTTGTGTATATGTTGTGATATGATTTCAAAAGACGCAATCATGGCTAAGTAATTTGTGGAAATATTATAAGTAGAATGGAAGAAAAATACGCTATAATGAAGTTATGGCCAAATTTTTCGTAAAAGGGTGTCAAATAAGGAAACCCTAGCTTGATACTATATTTGGACCAAGTTTTCGAGTAGTTGATGTCTCCAAAAAATTATTTATTTCTAGGAGATATGTGGTTGGGTGAATATGTGAGCCGTGGGCCCAAGAATGAGTTCAATCCGACTTCATATGAACAAGTTATGACGATTAGAAAATTCGACGTTTAAAACGTCTTTTGGTGAAAAATGGCTCCAGGAGGAGTTTTGAGCCAATTTCCCAACAAGTTAGAGACATGTGAAAAAAAATTTGCCTGGGGGCATTTGAAGAATTTTTAACAATGAAGAATTTATCTGAATTTTTAACAAACATTCATTAAGTTATTTTACGTTCATTACGGCTTTATAACATTTAAATGTCATAAGTTACCATCTTTGTTCAACATCTAGGTATTACAACCCATGTAAACCCTAGACGTTTGTACGACGTGATCACGGTTAATGGATATCATTTTCGTACTTTGCGGTCATAATTTCATAACCTTTAATCAATACTTGATTGTTAAATTTAAGGTTTTAATCATCCTTTAGGATATTGTTTTATATCTAATTAAAGTCCATAATCAATCCTTAAACATTCTCCATGAGTTAAGCAGTTAAAAGCTCTTCTCTGCCTTTTGCCCTGGTCCGGCGCTACGGCGCCAGGACCCTTTACAAATCCGGCACTGCGATGCATTAGTAGAACTTGGGCTTCGCTGAGGCGCTACGGTGCCACCTTTTCCTCTTTGACAGGCGCTGCGGCACCCCCGAGTTCCTTTGAAAAAATTTCTAAGTGTTGAAAATTTTCGAAACGCTTACTTCCCGAATTCATAACTCGGTCGTTATAACTCGGAATGGCTTCGTTCCAAAGCCATTTTCTTACTTATTATACATACTACAATTTCCCCCAAACAGAATACTTTTCTAAATTCATTATTAGCCCTTTTCATCAGCTCAAATTGCATTGTTCGTCTGTAATTCGTTCATCCAATGTCCGAATTCGTCCTTTATTGAGTCTACGACTCTTAAACTTCGTGTTCTTCAATATTTTAATGAAACCTAAGTTTTTCAGGTTCATTATCAATACTCCATTTTCGTCCGAAAAACATAGTTAACTATGATTCCTACAATTAACGTCTTTTACTAAAAATTTCATCATAACTTCGTTATATGAGATTTTTACTCCATTCCAAATTGAACAAATCCATCATTCAATCATCTAACATCCTAACCGAGCATATTGCATCTAACTTATATGCGATGGTTTTAAACGTGTCCATCAACAACAAGCTCTAAGTTTTTCATGCTTTTCTTCATTAAGTTCTTAATCCTTTCTTATGATTTCACTTATAAGGCATTCATTAGTGTTTTTTTAGTCCCCTAATATCCATCCTTATTTCATCGGATAATACATACACCATCAATAATCACTTCTCTACCAATTAATATTGAAAAGAGATGAAGATTAAGGTTTAAAGCTTTATTACGTCCAAGTGTTCTTGAGGTTTTTGAATGGATGAAGAACTTAGCTAGCTTGCTTCTTCTTCTTCCTTAGCAATCCAAAATTTCCCTCTCTATTCTCTCAATATGCTCAAGTGTTGGTGAATTAAGTTTATACTTAGGAAAGAGAAATGAAGGAAATGGTTTAGTATATATAGAAATTCAAAAGTTAGGATTTTTTGGTCTTTTGCACAACTTTATGTTAGTTCATGATTTGGTCACTTAAGTTAGGGTCCCTTGTGGTCAAAGCCCTCAAGTTTCCATTCTTGCATATCTTACTCTCATCATCCACCATTCATATCAACCAAGACATCATCATCCACCATCCATTCCATTAATCAACTTTTTAGTCACACTAACATTAAATGGCACCTCCTTAACAAACCTCCTTATCCAAATATCAACCAAGCTTCCCAAGGAAGCTTAAGAAAGATATGGCTGGCTATATGGGGTTGGTGGGGCCCTCATGGGTTTCCCTAACCCACTTCTTCATAGCCACGACCCATAGTTCGACCCACGTGTTTTGGTTCTTAGTTCGGGCTTAGGTTTAATTCAATTTGGGCCTAACTTTGGGCTTGAATTAACATTCTTTTGAGCCTTCATTTAATTCTTCATTGGGCCTCCTAAAATTCCTATTGGGCTTCCCAAAGATTCAAGCCCAATAGCCAATAAGTTCATCTTAACTTTTATTGACAAAGACTTTGACTTTTACGTATAATTCTCATTTTCTTTTTGTATATAAGTGTATAATATCCGTATTATACGTCATATTATTCTTCATATTATACTTGTACAATACATTATATTATACTCCCAACCAATTTCTACTTGGTACGGATTCAGTCTAAGAATGAACAACCCTAATATTGGGGGAAATGTTTTATGTTGTCGACATGAAATGTCGAGTGACGGAAGAACGCAAATTAAGTCGTTCCCCATGTAGTATTGACCAATACATGGTACACTGGGCTGATCACTCAATATACTCGTGAGTCATGACGGTTTATAGCGGAATAGTTGGTCAAACCCTTTTGAAATTAAAATGAATGTTCGAGTTCTTATGACCGCTCAGCTAAAGTCAGTACGTCGTTTCAAAAATATGTTTTGAAAACAAAGGAAGTAATTTCTTGTCATTTGAGATCTCTTCACAACTTTTGTTCAGTTGATGAAGGTTTAAAAGTATGAAAGTATGATTCTTGATTCTGTTCTTTTATATGCAACTGTTATACTTGTTAGGGATGTAAATGCTCATTCTTGCTTAAAATTAAATGTTTTCAACTAAAACTGATCATAAAAGAAGGTTCTAGAAAGGACAAGGACGAAGGCAAGTTGAATGCTTAAGGGAATATGGATCTTATCTGTAATAGATAGGTTTGTTTTAAATAATTATTATGTTAATTATCATGTTTCAAAGATTTAAAGGTCTTAGAACCTGGGAATGTAACAATAGGACTGTAATAGCTAATAATTACCTTCCTATTAGTATGGATGCATGCTTATGTATGTTTATGTTTAGTACCGTGGAGCACCATATCCAGGGTTTAAATGTACTCAGATTTAGAGGCGTTGCAAGTTGCTATCAAAGTTGTAGGTTAGAAACCTTAGGTGGAGTCACCTTAGGCTATAACCTTGAGAAGATGGAGAAGTCAGAAGGTAGAAGAAACTCAAATATAGTTTGTTAAGAGATGGATTAAGAAAATTTATCAGTTAAAAGTCTAAAGAAGTTAGTATAAAGATAAACTCAGAAAGAGTTTGAAGTAAGACCAGATAGAGAAGGTAGTATGGAGATTAACTCAGAAAGAGTTGTAAAAGATAAATTGAGGAAATTTATCGATAGAAATTGAAAGAAGTAAAAATAACATAAAATAAATAAATTTGTAATATTCAAATATAATTGTTGTTATTCGTTAATCAAAATAATATATTTGATTGTAGATATTAGGAGATGATGTGATTAGAGTTGTTCAGTCAGTGAGCAAGGAGTTGATCGCTTTACTTGAGTTAGCACACGAATCGAAATCGGTTGGGATAATGGAGAGTAATCCAAGTATGAATGTTTAGTTTGAAGATAACTTGAAAAAGGAACTGTTGGCTGAAGTAGCTTAGAATAAACAGTCTAAAGTTGCATATTTCGAGAAGATATTTATAGATGAACCTATGGTGGACTTAGGAAATGAATATGAAGATTATCCCGAACTGGAACTCAGTGATGAAGAGGAAGTAAATTCCAAGGAGGCTCAAATAGAGCGAGAAGTAGAATTAATTAAGGAAGAATGGAAAAGTGTCACAGAAGCTTCGAATAAGCAATTAATAAATGAAGTTCAAGACTTGAAGTGTAGCGACCCCAAATCTGGGTCCCTTGAACCTCGGACCTGGTGCGTCACGATATATCATCTTCATTCATAGTTTATAGACTAATGCGGAATATATAAACATAAATTGTTCATAATTCTACAACATTTCCCAAGGTCTATAACCTTTAACTAAATACATACCTAAATAACTCGAAAGTTTTACATAATTAATTTACATAAGTTATCATAATAGACAAATGTTCATATAAAACTAATCTCCAACTTTGCCCTTGCCTTTGTCCTTCTTTGAGCATTCAGGTTACCTGAAATGATATCATAATATAGCAAGAGTGAGCAATTACTTTGCTTAGCAAGTTTAAATACAAGAATGATATTTCATGATTGAAAAGAATAAGCTTTCGAATTTTTCGCAATATATAATAACTGTGAAAGAACGATAATCTATTTCAATAAATGAATAACGGAATCAATAATGTTGAGTAGCCAACAATGACCATGCACAAATTTGGTAATCAAGGTGATCAGCCTTTCATACCATGTGAACATATGCAACTTGCACCAAGTGCGAATAACAATAATCCTAGATGTGGAATAATTTTCAACAATTAAACCATTAACATGCTTGAAACATAATAACTCGATTTTGAGTTAGGAAACTTTCTTTGTCCGTCAATTATTGCTACGCAATCTAATTTAATCTCTTATGAAAGGCCTATCATTTATACGATTGATCTTTTAATCAGCATAACATAACATACCTCATAATACTACTACTTTATAAATACATCATCTAACATTTAAACGCATAATCAAATATTAGATAACAACTTAAACTATCAATAATATTATCGCCTTTGATAATATTACTTATTAGTTAAACAACATTATTTTAAACTCATATTTAATATTATTAATCACTTAATAATATTTTATTCACTTCTTAATAGTCACTTCATAATATCTTAATCGTTTACAAATATTATTAACTCTTTAATAATATTGTAACCACTTACTAATATTATTAATCATTTAATAATATTATAATCCCTTGTTAATATTATTAATCCTTTATTAATATTTTAATCATTTACTAATATTATTAATCATTTAATAATATTCAACTCATTATCTAATATTATTAATCATTTAATAATATTTAAATCATTTCGTAATATTATTAATGATTTAATAATACTCAAATCATTTATTAATATTATGAATCATTTAATAATATTTTAATCATACTTTAATATTATTACTTATTTAATAATATCTTAATCAATTACTAATATTATTACTCATTTAATAATATCTTAATCAATTACTAATATTATTAATCATTTAATAATATTTTAATTTAACTTTAATCTAATATTACTAATTATTTAATAATATTTTAATCAATTACTAATATTATTAATCATATAATAATATCTTAGTCATTTAAAAATATTATTAATCTTTTAATAATATTTTAATCACATTTTAATAACATTTTAATCATTTATAACTGCTTAAATCTAATATTATTAATTTATATTAATAATATTTTAATCTAATATTAATAATTATTTAATAATAATTTAATCATTTATTAAACTCATAAACAATTTAATTTAATTATTTACCCTTTACTAAATCATTTATTTAACAAACCTAAAATGCCATAAATATAACAGTTTATCAAAATGACCCAAAATACCCTCCAAAAATCTGAATACACCATATTAAGGGTTTTTAAGTCATAAAATCACATTTTCACAATTTTTAACTTCATTTAACTTAATTTATCTATTTATTCATAACACAAACATTTACATGAAAAATACCACAACATCTACAAAAATATTTCTTTTTTAGGAAATATCAATATATGGTATTCTCATGAACATATAATGTTTTTGGAATTTTTCATTTTCGTTTACTATTTTTAAATGGTCCAAAACAGCCAGATTTTGCAACAATTATCATAAATTCTTCCTTTGTCAAAATATTACAAAATTTTTGGGGTACACTCCTGTGATGAACATCTACTTCCAGTAAAACGTTTATAATTTTTGGAGCTACACACAAAGAGTTATTCCCGTTCACTTTTAAAATACAATTTTCTTGTAAAAATCATAACTTTCATTCTACACATCCAAAAATCATCACCTTTGGACTGAACCTTGCTATTGCATCATACTAACATACGAAAATTTCTCAAAATTTTAAAGTATATAAACGGATGAAATTGCCCCTAGACCAAACTGGCCAGGAACAAAATTTTGTGCCCATTTTTTATTGTTTTCCGGCAGACTATTTGTACTAAAACAGTTGCTATGGCTTGTGTAGTTAACATATTTAAGTTCTACCAATTGGGTTTAAAATCTATCTTATATATCTAACACCCCTCTTTGACGGATCGCAAAAAAGATGTGTAGATTTCAAATGGTACTCATTCAAAGTAAACAAAAGTTAGGGTTTTCTAGCCCTTAGAACATAGTTTTCATTGCTTTCTTTTGATCAAACATTTTAGCACCAAAATCGTTAGATCGAAACATAATACACCATCTAACTATTCGATCTAGTGTTATCATGTTCAAGATCATAAAGTCATGGTTCAAAATAACCAAAATAAAACATACAAACATAGTTAGGACTTTATACCTTTTGTGTTCTTCTTTTTCATTTTTTTCTCTTCTCCTTTCTTCTTCCTTTGTTTCTCTAATGGCAGCCCTCTCCCTAATTTTCTCTCTCTTGGCCGGCTATGGGGTGGAGAAATGAGAGAGAGAATGCTCTTTCTTTCCATTTCTTTAGTTGAGAGAAAAAAGAATTAAAGAGAGAGAGAGAGTGTGTGTGTGTGTGTTGTTAGGAGTTGGTAAGAGTAGATAAGATTAGATGGGGAGTAGGTGGGGAGTTAGAGGCTGGCCATGGGCTGAATTTCTAGCTGTCCTTAGTCATGTGGGTCCCGCTGTTAATTCCTCGTTTTGCGTGTTTAATTTCCATCTTTGACTTTCAAACCCGAAAACTCAAATTTTCAAGTTTATAGTCGATTCCTACTAAAATCAACTCTCCAAACATTATGGACACATCTGTTTCTTCAAATTCATCTCTAAATTTTAAGTTTGACTTTTCTTCATAAAAGTTAACTACAAAAAAGTCAACCCGACGCATTTTGTGTTTAGAGTTTATTCTTACTAATTTCGACGTTCTAGACTCAAATACCTAGTCCGTCTCCAAATTCTACTCCTAACTCTGATTTTGACTTTTTATCCATAAAAGTCAAATGTTGACTTTGACCAAAAAGTTAACCCCGACACATTTTGTGTTTACAGTCTTTTCTGATTAAACTTGACGCTCCGGATTGAACCGAGCAGTCTGTGCTTCAAAATTCTATCTCTAACTCAAATTTTGAGTTTTAACTTGCTTTCCTTTTTATTATTAATCATATCAGCTAATCATTTATTTATTATTATTCATTTCATTTGCCATTTAAGGCCAACATTCAAGCTATGTTACTTCATAACATAATTTTATTTTGATTCTCATGTCCTTAATTCAATTGATCATATTGGCTTATCTTTTTAATTCTCTTTATATGATAAATAAATATATACACATATTTATAATAAATGTATCTATTTAATCACATATATATTCTTCATAAGTCACAAAGTATTTAATACATGCATAAATAATTAATGTGACCTAATATTCTTGTATGATTAATTTAATTAATCATTTCTCTCGCTAAAATATATATAGCACATCACTAAGTATATATGTACCTATACATATACACATTCACTTTATCCTTATAATATCTCTTCATTGAAATTTATTTCCTTAATAAATTTTCCTCATACCTCCTTATATAATCTATTTCATTAATTCTCATATATTTAAAGGTAGCTTAATACCTTATTCTTAATATACCTTCATATAAATTCTTTCTAGGTTTTGAATTTTTGAAACTCATACTTTCTCACTTCTTACTCTTCAACATTTCTATCATTCATATTTAATTTTCTTTACATTCTTTTAAATATTAAACCGTATAGGTTTTTCTTAAAAAAATATAATTACTCCTCTATTTCTAATCTAAGTTTTACTCTTTAACCTTTAATTTAATCGTTCAAGATTTTATTTATAAATCTTATAAATTTTTGGGTTGTCACATGAAGCATAAGGTGTTTTTCTTAGAAGAAATGTGAGAGAGAGAAAGATTATTGAATGATCAATTGGAAAAGGCGTTAAGTGAGGTGACGGAAGAGCGTGGTGAGTTGAATGTGCATATTAACAAGATGGGTGTTGAAAGCAAGATATTGGCGGAAGCTCAAAATAAGAAGAGGAAAGGAAAATTGATCAAAAGGAGTAGCAATAAGCAAGGATACCTTAAGAAAAGGGTGAAGGAATGTATGAGTTGTGGAAAGAACCACTTGTGCGTATACTTAAAAGGAAAGAATGCATGTTTTAAGTGCGGACAGAAAGGTCATATTTCTCCCAACTGTCCCAATCAAAAGATGGAAGGATGTTATAAGTGTGGATCAGTGGATCACCTAACAAAGGATTGTCCAATAAAAGGATAAGTATAGAAGGATGTATAAGTATATGTGTGTGCATATATATATATATATATATATATATATATATATATATATATATATATATATGTAGAGCAAGGATCAAGTGCATACCCCTTATCTTACTCACCCGTGCTCACCCCCCTTTAGGCGACGGTTTCGGTCATACAACCGTCGTCTATACTTTTAGCGACGCTATATGTTGTCCGTCGCTAAAAGTATAGACGACGGTTGTATGACCAAAATCGTCACCTAAAGGGGGGTGAGCACGGGTGAGTAAGATAAGGGGTATGCACTTGATCCGGACCGTGTGTGTATATATATATATATATATATATATATATATATATATATATATATATATTATGTGAATCTCAGCTTGTAATATAAATAGCGGGATATCTTTTGTAAATCCTAAATTCTAAATAAGTTGAGGATTCAGATATGATAATCTCGTCATTTGTAATAAATAGACGGATAAGATTGTAATTATCCAGAAGGCTAATAAAGAAAGAAATATGATAACAGAAGTATGTAAAGAGAAGTATGTATGTTAAAGCATATTAATAAAAGATGTTTATTGTTTATTAAATGTGATTGTGATGAGTATGTGTTAGCATTGAAAAAAATGCTTTCAAGTAAAGAAATGAAATAATAATGATGGTAATATTTTATTAATCAGAAGATGTCGCGGAGAAGAAGGCAAAGAGTTCAAGAGGAAAGATTAAGAAATGAAAGTAATAATGAGTATAGGGAACAAATTAACCCTATGTATGAATTGATAAATCAATTATTAAAAGCATTTCAGAATAGAAATTGCGCTAATATTATTATAAGTTAGTTAGCTGTGCTGATTACCAGTTTCAAAAACTTTAAGAATGCGGGATCTTTGAGGTTTAAAGGAATTATGGAACCTACAGAGGTTCAATTATGGATATGGAAGATAGATATGTCGTGTATTGTCGCCAGAATAGATGAGTGGCAAAAGACTATTTTACTACTTAGATATATGGAAAGGTAAAGCCAACTTCTGGTAAAAGATAAATCAGAATAAGGCTGAAGAGGGAGTTGTTGTTTGGGAATGATTCAAGAGGATATATATTTCGAGAATTATTTCCCTCGTGGTATGCAGAGCCATATGGAAAGACGGTTTCTAAAGTTGAAGAAAGGAATGTGATAAAATCTCAATGTGTAGCAAAGTTCAATGAATTGGCTCAGTTTGTTCCACATTGAATGGACATAGAGGAAAGAAAGAATAGAAGAGCTGAGCAGGGATTGAAACCCTGACTCTACAATAAATTATTAATGTTGCAAATAGGATCATTTACGACGATTCTACATAAGGCTGTAATAACCAAGGAAAGAATTGAGACATGAAATCTCTAGAATAAAGATAAAGCTGAAAGTATAGCTATCACCGAAAGAGGCAATTGAAAGTGAAGAAAGGTCAGAAAAAGAAATAAAATCAGTCTGGAAATACCGGGAAAGACTAAAAAGATCAAAAGAAAAAGATTTGAAGAATGAAAGGTGTGTGAAAAGAGTCACACATGAGTGTGCTTGCAAGATAAAGCGGAATGTTATGGGTAAGGCAAAAATGATATATTTTTCCGAGTTGCTTATGCGATGAGAGATAAATGTTATGATTATAGAAGATTAAGAAATATGGCAAAGATTGACGAAAGAAAAGAACCGACAGAGGGAGCGAGAGAAAAAAGGAGTAAGAATGGGAAGTTGACAAATTTGGTCTAGCTTAACCCAATAATGGAAGATTGAATCTTAAATTTGGTGATCCAAGATGATGTGATATTATTAGAGATAGTGTTAGGTTTTGTCCCAGTCAGCAGCATTAATGTTTATATGTTGTTAATTTGGGTACGACCTGTTGTAATTCATGAAGTATGAATTGTTTGATGATTAAGTTGACTCTACAGAATCTGGAAAGTTATTTATAAAAATAGAATATATAAGTAACGGTATAGTCCCTAATGAGCATAGTTGTAGAAATTATTGTGTTGAGATAGGAAAGCATAAATTGATAACAGGATTAATTACGATTTAATGTTAAGAATTTGATGAAATTCTGGGAATGAATTTAGTTAGTGAACCATAGAGCAAAGATAGATTAAGAAGCTAGTAAACCTTAAGGTTATGATGAAGTACCAGATAATGTGTTGCAGTGGCAAAGTTTATGATGTAGTAAATGATAATGATTTAGTTAATTGGCCATAGAGTAATGAAACATTGCCAGTAAAAGCTAAAGTTGACCTTAAGACTGTGAAACAGTATAAGGTAATATGTAGTGATAATAAATGATGGAGATATTCTCATTGGCTGAGAAGAAGATGTAAGCCAAAAAGGTTGTTAAGAAAGAAATGTAAAGGCTATAGAGGTTACGTTGTGGACATTCAAATAGTGGAAGTAAAGATAGGTTAGATGACTGTGGTGAATAAGTTGGTGGATATTTTTGTTCAAATAAATATTAAGATCAAGGAATTTTTTTTGTTTCTTCGATCTATTAAAAAGGAACAAAGTATTATTCGAAGATAAAACAAAGGGTGGAGAATCATCAGTGAAAAATAAGGGAAAAGAATGTTCTGAAGATATCTTCAGAACTTTTTACGTTTATTACGAGTTTTGGTGATATAGTTCTGGTTCACGAATGAGTTAGTCGCATTTTAAATGAAGAGGTTTAAGGTGTTCAAGTTGTATTTGAACAGAGCGATAATGATGTGTGTAGATGATATCTTGGTCTAATTCAAGGCACATGAGTATTAGAAGGAACATTTATGAATAGTGTTCAAAGTGTTAAGGAAAGAGTATCAGTATATGAAATTCACATAATGTGAATCAAGCTGTGAATTAAGAAGTTCAACAGTTCTGAACATATGATGGAGGATTATGGGATTAAAAGTAAGATATCAGAAAAGTCAGAAAAAAAGTTATATGAGGAAGAATTGTCTAGCTAATATAGACATAATGAGTAAGTCACAATCTCAAAGATGAGAAGTGCAAGAAAATAAGGTAAATAATTGCCACTGATAAAGAAAAATAAGATGTTACGATTTGAAGGAGGAATTTGATTTCTCGTTATATCGAAACTAGAATAAGAAGGGTCACAGAATGTGTCCATAAGTGTTCACTTTGACAGAAAGTCATGGCTGAGTGATGAAGATTAAATGATTGGTAGGAATTCCAAAATGGAAATAGGAGTATATCATGAGGAATTTTGTGATAGGACTTTCAGTAATGTGAAGAAGGTAGGATGTGGTATAATGTAAAATATGTGGTTGTTAAGTCGATGTAATTATATCGATTAAAGATAAGTTTAAGTAAACTTTATGTCAAGGAAATTATTTCCAGACATGAGGTAATAGTTATGGTCGTATCGGATCGGGATCCGAGGGGCGCAAAGAAGTTATGGAAAAGATTCCAAAAGTATAGGGAAATGAAGTTGAGGTTGAATGGTGTGCATCATCCTTAAGCGAATGAACAAGTTAATAATTACCAGTGTAGGGTGTCGTTTGTTTTGGGAATGAGTCACATGTTGAATCACAAGATTGCAGATATTGAGTTAGCATATATGACCTATAATGGTTATAAGTTGATGGGAGAAGTGGTATGTGATTCAGCATTACATAAGAAGATAAATTGATGTATGTCATGTGACGCCCCCAAAATAGGTATACATCACCTATTCTGAGTCGCCAAATACATGATACAGAAACAACTACAACATCATTACTACAATTGTCGTGCAAAATATGACAACACATAAATTGTGAGTTTAAATATAAATATTGTCTTATAGACAATATTCACACTCAAATAAGTCCTCATTACAATTATTGAAACACTATTTTATAAAATAGTGAGGACTGCTAACACAACTGACTGGAAAATATCACTCCACACCCCGACTAGTTCCCACTATATTCTCTCCTCGTGAGAAAAACGGAACAAAAAGGAAAAGGGCGAGCTCAACTAGCCCAGTAAAGAATATTATGACTAAGATAATAGACAACAAATTATCATTAGTCTTCAACAGGAAAAAATCTGATAAAATATAATAAACAACAAGTTTTAGATCAACAACTACGGCGAAAACAACAAATTCTGGTGGTCCCAATTACAACAAATTACAAGTTTTGGTAATTTGATTGACCCACGTTTCCGCCATGATCGGATCTGGCTTTCCCTTAAATTCTGGTGGTCCCAATTCTTTGAACTGCTTGGCTGTGACAAACCGCGCAATGTTATCATTTCCACCCGTATTCTGCACATGAGTCTCCCTCGTCTGATTTTGCATGAACTACAAAAAGCTCCTAAACATTTCAACATTCATAGTTTGCTCGGTAACGTTGTTTACAGGAGGAATATTGCCTTCCAATTGCACGTTCCCCTGGGTGGTGATCAAAGGTGTCTCCACGGTCTGATTTACTCCATTATTAACGTTCTCAGCTGCCATTCTTAAATATTGCCATAAAACAAGGGTTAATAGTCATGTCATATATTATCCCTATACTCTGACCGACCAAATAAACACCAAATAAACTTAGTCAGGTCATACTAGTGAAGGAATTTCCCGTCTCTCCCCTCCTAGTTCTTGTCTCACATCTCAGCCAGGGATCATATCCCTAAGCTCTGATACCAACTGTGACGCCCCCAAAATAGGTATACAACACCAATTCTGAGTCGCCAAATACATGGTACAAAAAGCAAATTACAACTTCAATAATACAATTATCGTGCAAAATACGACAACACATATTGTGAGTTTAAATACAAATATTGTCTTCTAGACAATATCCACTCTCAAATAAGTCCTCATTACAATTATTCAAACACTATTTTACAGAAATAGTGAGGACTGCTAAAACATCTTTCTAGAACCATCACTCCATACCCCGACTAGATCCTGCTATGTTCTCACCTCCTGAGAAGAAAAATGGAACAAAGAGAAAAAGGGTGAGCTCAACTAGCCCAGTAAAGAATATTATGACTAAGATAATATACAACAAATTATCATTAGTATTCAACAGGGAAAAATCTGATAGAATATAATCGATAACAAGTTTTAGATCAACAACTGCAGCGGAAACAACAAACCATTAGAAGAGTCAAGTAGAGAATGAATTCTACTATCTTCTAAGATTTAAAAGTCCATCATCAATATTTTATCCCTGTAACATCAATTAATAATCATCTTTAACCAAATATTCATCTTTGCACTACAGGCCAAAGATATTCATTTGTATCACCAGTCGGTCATGTTCATCTCAACACCTGTTCATCTTTGCACTACGGGCCAAAGATATTCATCAGTTAATCATTCGTCTTTGCACTACAGGCCAAAGATATTCAGTAATATCATCAGTTAGGACTGAGGATGATGAAAAATATCTTAAACAAAATGAATCCAGTGAGACAGAAGGACAAATAGTAGGAATTCGTATAACAGTTTATCCAAGATCAATAATACTTCATAATAATTAATTGTGAAGCAGAATTCAAAAATAAAGATCAAAACATGGATACAATCAAAGATAGTAACCATAATAGATATCTTGGACAAAAAGAAAAAATTTTATGTTTCGGTGAATAGTGTCGTATTCGTGAATAGTGTCGTATACGTGAATAGTAACCTCGACACAAAAAGTTCCAAATTTGTTAAAAAGTTCATATCAATATTTTGGCATAATGATATTGAAGAAAATATCATTTAAGAAGAAGATAATATCCCTTACCTCAAAATATCAGTACTTCTGGTCGGAATACCGGTATAAGGCTGAAAGAAACTTGCTCTGATGAATAGAAACTCTCAAAGTATCTAAATACTCACAAAATACACTCAATAATCTAGAGAGAGAAAGAGAGAAAACTTGTTTCTGGTGTGATTTTTAATTCTAACTTAGCCCTCTATTTATAGAAAAATGTTAGCATGCCGAAGCAGACTTAACCTGTAACCTGATGGCTTTACCTGCTACTATTCTAGCCTACCACATTTGAATAAAAATCTCAGCACATTTCTTCACCAACCAAGAGTGGGGCCCACCAATTCTAGAATTTTCCACCAAAATGATAAACTCCGAAAATTCAACAATTTCTGAACCAGTCATCTCGTAAAATTCATAATAAATCATACGTTCATTTTTAACGGTTCTAAATTTGTGGACATATACTCAACTTATATATGTATAACATATCTAAAAATTACCACGATCCAACGGTCGGATTAAAAATTATAACCCCCGCAAAATATCTCAAAAACCCTGATTTTTAATACCTCCATTCCGACAAAAATACTGATAAAAACCTCAACATTAACTCCTTCATTTTTAACCACAAAAATATATCCCTCATTTATATCCACATAAAATAAATACTTCATTTTATATGAATCAGTAATTAATTATTCACAAATAATATTACAGAATCACATTTATGACAACCAGTCCGTTCCCAGGAAAGAGGGGGCTTTCCAATAAGAATTTCTCCTTACTGGCGCGCAATTAGATGACCAAACCTCTCCTTAGACAGAACTTTCTAGACATTGCCAATAATGTTATCTAATAATATTATTCAAATAATATGAATTATTGATCTGATAATGGAAAATACTGTGCAGTGACAATTATTGAAACAACAATAATATAAAATATCAATGCAGCAATTATTGAATCAATAAAATAAAATATTGAACAGTAACTACTGTAACAATTATTGAGTAGTGTCTTCCTTCGTAAGAATCAATAATTGGTGCAATACCGTGTTCTACTGTATTTTAACCACCAGGTATTCCAACAATATTAACGGTAACAACTACGCCGTTAATTATAAACAACTTATACTTGTCGTTTTCTTTATCTAATCGCTTTTCGTTATGGGGCCCACACAAGGCTGCGCCGTCGTACGAATATTCCCCGACAGCAAGAATATTCCACGACCAAACGAATATGCACCGACCAAAAATAAATATTTTATAACCACTTTTTTTTTTTGAAATATTTGCGCATTTTACTCATAACTAACCACGTTAATCAAATCAACCCTTTCTATTCCAAAATAATAAATAGAGGAAATTTAATTTCATTTATTAATAAGTTGGGGTCTTACAATACTAGTATTTAACAGTTCAATCACAGAACAATTCATCTCAAAGAAACATCGAAGTGTACAAATTGTGGCACAAGGCCTCATACATACTACCACGTTGTACAAATATCACACATTTGCATATAGACAGAACTTCTCAAGTTCAACATCTGAGAAGTTTAAGAAACTAGCATTCATTTAGAATATGAATGAAGTTAGGAAACTTGTCTTACGCACGGCTAAAGCTTACGCTAAACTGCTCATTCTAATCCCTAGATAATACATAAGGAAATAACACGTACACCAATTAGTCATATACTTGACTTACGCATTGGTTTAAATTTAACTTTACTTCTTAGGGTTCGCGTTCTTGCAATCTAAGTTTACGCGACTAACTTTCTTTACCGGTTGACTGCTTCATGACATACGGAGATGTCTTACTCAAAACGGTCATCATCTTTGATGATTTACATTCTTATCTTCTTTTTATAACTTGTATAGGACTTAGCACACATCGCTTCTCTGCTAGTAGTCCATATGGTACTCTGAGTGGTTTCTCACAAACAACCAACAAACAAGTTCCCGTCTCATCTACACTGCCATCACAGTGAGTCAGATCGGTTGCCAATTTCATATATACCTTCGCTCTCTGAAGGAATTGTTTAGCTCAACTCCCATATGTCAACCATCAAAGGTTACAATTGTACCACAACCTAACTTATCGTAACTTATCTGAACCATTAACTATAACGTTCGTTAAGTCAAATTCTTATTCCTTGTGGCTTCTGGCAACTAAATGCCATACCTCAAGATTCATTCTTTATTGGCTAAGTCATACAGTCTTTTGTATACTCAGAACGTTCATTCAATGTCAATACTATGAGGTCATAGCGTTAAACATTTTATATTAATTTATTCATATATATCTTACCACGTCCGGTTCATTCGACTTGAAACGTTATCCAAGTTATAACTACTAACTCGGCTTCTTAACGTTATTGTCTTTAATTCATTTTCTTCATTCTTCATTACCTTACGGTCAAACCATACACGGAGTGTAGGTTCTGCACGTTTAATATTCGCGTACACTCAACCCTCACGTCGGCTAAATTGTTTAATGCTTACTTCATTATAACATTCTCTATCCGACTTACATTCGGACTTTCATTAATCTCATTACCGTTCGTTACGACTTTCTTGATAATTCATATCTTACTTACTACCTTCATCAACGTCTAAGTCATACAACCATTATACACTTAGAACGTTCGTCCAACGCGAATACGATTCACGAGGATCGTTTACGTATTCAGCGTTCACATCGCTCGTCTCTTAATCCCTCATTTAACCTTTACTCAAGGTTTTAATCATATCGCTTTCATCGTTATCCATCCCATGAACCCCATGTTCATTATTCTTTCTTATTGTCGAAGCCATATGGTTCGTTGTATTCTATGACCAATCGTTCATCGCAACAACGTTGCGTTCACAACGTCTAAATGCTTTACACTTATCTCTCATTACCACAACATAACATTGAAATGTTATTCATTACCTTCGCCACTCAACGTCTAAAGAATCACAATCATAGCAATCCTTTACGTTCGTTTATCGCGACTACGGTATCCAGATATCGGTTTCGTAACCCGCGCTTACATTCTTTTAATCTCATTTAATCTTTCCGTTCAACCTTCATTAAAGGTTTAATTCACTAGATTAAGTGTTACATTTGATGAACCTTATGTTCTTTATCTTCCCTTACGTTTCCCCCAAGAGCTGAGTAGTTAAAAACTCATCTCTAGCTTTTTCCCTACACTGGCGCTGCGGCGCCACTCTCTTCCTTTCCTCTCGCGCTGCAGCGCGAGTTAGCAGTGCACAACCTCCCGGCCTGGTGCCGCCTCTCAAGGCATAGCTGGAGCTGCGGCGCCGATCCTAAACCCTAGAAAATTTCTCTTAGTGTTAAATCCAATTAGAGACGCTTACTTCCCGATCTTATAACTTCTTCGTTATAACTCGGAACGAGGTCGTTCCAAAGCCATTCTCTTCCTTATCTTATATTCTTCAATACCCCTAGGACAGAACTTTGTTCTGAATCTGTTAACGTACCATTCGATTGGCTTGATCTTCACCCTTTGTTCATTTTTATGTTTTTAACGTTCTTCATTCATTCGTCCGTAATTCTGTCATCCAAACTCAGAACTCGTTCATTCTTGATTCCACGACTCATGTTTTCTACGTTCTCTTACTTTCTTATGAAACTCTACACATTCGGATTCATTTACTAGCTTTCTAATTCTCGTTCGTCTTTTACGAAAATTTCGCCATAACTTCGTCATAGCTCAATTTTATTCCGTACTTCATGAACATTTCTACCGTTCCTAGCCAAGCAATATGAAACTAACTTATACGCGATGGTTTTAAACTTGTCCATTAACAACAATTAAACTATGATGGTTTTAAATTTGTCCATCAACAACGTTCTTCGTGTTCTTCGCGTGTTCTTCGTGTTCTTCGTTCGTTCGTTCTTCATTTTTAATCGATATTTTGATTACGATTTCACTTTTTCTTAGAATTTGATGTTATAGAACATCATTCCTTAATTATTTCACCTACTCATTCATATAATCCACTCGGATCATTCTAATTCATTACGAATCATATACTTCTTTAAGAAATTTATTTACTAAACTTCAAATTTCTTATTTCTTCTTTTCTCATGATTTCAACCGTATGAAATCATCTCTAACCTTATCTACTTCTTTTCTTCATTAAGTTATGTTTTTAAACATAAAAACTTAAAGAAAATTATAAGAGATGAGGTTTCAGATTACCTTTCTCCTTTAATCTCTTTCCGTCGGACAAAGATTGCTCACGAGCAAGCTCTTCCTCTTTCTCTTCCTCTTCCTCTTCCTCTTCCTCTTCTTTCTCCCATCCAAATTCTCTCTCTCTCTCTCTCTCTCTCTCAAAGTGTAGGATTTTCAAAATTCTAAAACAATGAACTAAGCTTCCTATTTATAGATTTTTAAGGCTATGGGTATTTTAGTCATTTCACCCCCAAACCTCCTTATTATTCCACCTCCTTACTATTCATGTAGCTTCCCTTGGAAGTTTCGTGCTTCCGTCTTGTGGAATTCGTCTGACAGTTCGAAAACTACGATTCTCGGAATCAAAATATTTTTGGATATTTCGTCTTTCCTTTACCGATTAACTTTTATGTATTCTTTAGATTTTTGAAAAACTGAAAAACTCTTTTTGGCGTTAAGCGTTTTCCTTCATGTTTTAGCCTAGCGTAGTTAAATGAGTGAAAAGTACATAACAATACTTTTCCTCGTTTTTATTTTGTCCGAATTCTACACGTTTTTTGAGAAAAACTTTTATCGGCTTACTTAACTTTTCACGATATATTATCGTCAAATCTTTCGACGGAATGTCATTTCGACATACCGAACTCTCGAAAAGGTTTAGGTTATTCAAACCCTAACCCTTAGGGTTACTTCGGGTGAATAGTGCCTATTTCGTCTTTTTCCCCGAAAATATTTTTGTTCCCGGAAAAATTTTATTTTCATCTTGAAAATTTTTATTCGTTCAATCTAGCTCGTAGCCAGAATCCACCCGACTTATAATCATCCTAGGTTCTAGAACGATTAATAAACACATAGCATAGAATAGTATTAATAAAAATTCATTTTATTAATAACTAATTCTTTAAACTTAAATTCTGGACAATCCGAATTTCCGGGTTGTCATAAATCCACATTCTCTCCCTTCCAGTCAAATTGGAGTGAGACATTTTTAGTCCATTAGGATCTTGAAAAGAACAATTAAGGAAAAGGGTAGTTACTAGTGTTCAAGACCAACTTCCTCGTGGTAGCTGGTTTCATTTGGAGCCTAATTAACCTCTGGTGTGGATAATTGATTTACTTCACTGGCTTCACTGAAGTAGTTGGCTTCCAAAGGCTGTAAGAGCTCTCTTTCTCTCAACGAGTGCCATGCAACACCAGGAATCAATTATCGCACACAATCTACATCGTTCTCAATGCCTAGTACATGTATCAAGTCCTGAAGTCCCAACAGTTCGAAGTGCCACATATATGGTTGGAAATAATGCCTGATTCAAAATTGCACCATTTCTCAGCTGGTGCCATGGAGCCATCGAACTGTTCACACAAGTTCAAAAGGTCTGGTTCCTCATACTAAGTAAGATACCCTGTGTTTCTTCTCTTATCATCATTTGAATGCATAATCTTGTTCAATATGGATGACAATAGTTGGGAAGCTTCTTTTGGAAGACACAGTAACATTAGCACAAGAGGCTTTGGAAACACAATAGAAAACACAGAGAATACAAATGTTTTTCCTTCTATTCAAAGTGAAAGATGCTAATGTTTATGGTAATCTGCCTTCATCAATAGGCTCAGCTAATTTACTCAACACAGAAAACAGCTATAAGTAGGCTCAGCTAATCTACTCAACACAAAAAACTCAAAATAGAAAAATCCTCAACTCAGCATAAACAAAAAAACTACTCCTTCATCAGTAGGCTCAAATTCAGGCAAAAACAAAAAAATCCTCAACTCAAGCCCCATAAAACTCAATCAACAGCTAATCTGCACAACCAAAATATATTCACATCAGATTTAGCATATACAACATTAATGATATTGTAAAAGAAAATTCATCACAAATACCTTCATCCAATTGATTCAAATAATTTTGAACTTCTTGTACTAATTCAAGATCACATTTCATCTGAGTTGGAAGTTCACCTCGTCTCTCCAACATTTCTTTTCTAATATGGGGAATTTTGTATTTGTTGTGACCTTTGCCTTTCATGATTTCTATCATACACGATTGCAATGATAGAAATATGTGGTTAGACTTCCGTGTATGATACTCATCGAATGACTTCACCACAGCTTGTAATAGCTCATCAACACTTCTTGGAGCCTCTTTGTACTGTAATTGTTGAATGGCATTAAAAAAATAAAACATTCAAATCTGGAGAATTCGCAGGTTGATATGTTAAACGAATATCAAACCCATCCTGTATAGCAGCTCGACAAAAATTAATATCAGTTAAATTAATAATTGTTTTTGCATTGTCTTGTTGAATATATATCGGATATCCAAAATTCTCTCTTGGCCATTTCTCTTTAATTGTAGGTAAAACCTTCTCTATTATGCAAGACCTTATAACTTCTCTTATTACTGAAGTTATAGGCTTTTTTTCAATTGTCCCGGCAGCTCTGTTAATGCTACTTCTTCTAGCCGGTTCTTGGGTAACAAAGGGGAAAATACCAATTTTCCTTGAAAATAATTCATTTCCTTGATTATCAAACCTTGGACGCGCTATAGCAGCTAAAAACATGACTTTCCCAATGAAGTTTTTGCTTTTACACGATCACATCGGATCTTCTTCATCTGCTAGCAAGTAGAAATTTTTAGTTTTGTTGGTCATGTTGAACCACTTCTCATCAATATGAATAACATTAAACATTCCATTAAATATAGGATCATGTGGTATGCTGCTTTGCTCAAGCATTGATATGCAGAATCGTAACCTCGATATTTTATGTTCTTCCTTCAGAAAAGGCTTTAGAGCATTTGTATGACGTCGTATTTCTCCATCTTGTACACGCCTAAACAAAGTGCTCTTTTTCATATTCATGGCATAAGCTAAAGAGCAAATAGTTGTTCGTTGATGCAAAGGAACCTCACGAAATCGATCGAAGTCAATCTGAATTCTCTTGCGATCATAATTTTTTGTCATTTTATGAGAAACATCAACATATGCGTCATTAGCTTTTACTTTTTTCCAAATTCGCTGAACGGTACGAATACCAATTGAAAATAATGATGCCACCAATTTAGTCATCCCTTTTTTAATTTTCCATCAACACATTTCTGTAGTAGCAAATCATATATAGCTCGGCGTTCATCATTCCTTAAATTTCTCAGCTTCGTATGGTGACTTGATGATGATTCAACATCTGCAGTAAACTTAAGTGTGTTAGAAATAACAAATTGTAGTTGGGGATCAGAACACATAAAGCATCTAAATCTTTAAAATTATTCAATGGTGGCTTCTAAATCATAAGCTTAAGGTTAAGGTGTGACAACCCCAAAACAGGTCCATTCCATCCAACCTATTCTGAGTCGCCAAATACATAGTACAGAAAATAACTACAACTTTATTACAACAATTGTCGTGCAAAATACAACAACACATATGCTGTGAGTTTGGATACAAATATATACCAAATGTGACTCATGTCCCAATCGCGGACAGCACCTCACAATGATACCTTACATAAAGGTATAATCAAAAACTGTTTTAAAAAATAGAATCTTTGGGAAGTGCTCAAGGAAACCTTCGTACATGGGAGGCCATGCATCTAGGTTATGATAGATATCATATGGCCACAGAATTATCCTTGGTTGACCCAATAGACCCCAAAGAAAAACGAGAAGTTTACTATCATATTCTTCCCAATGGTGAGTCTTCTCTTGACATATCATTATCTCCACTGTCTCTAATTGAAAATTATACTTCAAACAAACACCAAGATTATATAGGTAGTGCTCGTAAAGATACTCAGCAAGTGGATGAGCACAACCCTGTCTTATGATGACACGAGGTTGTATGTCATTAGACATCTTGTATGATAGTGACAAAACACCCTTCCAACGTTGGGTTCGCCTCACCCTATTTTCTTCACTAAATATAACTACTAAATGATGACCACCGTTCTATTCCCTTGTTACCCGCGCTCGACCCAGCTACACTCTTATTACCTGAAAGGAATTGTGAAACAAAAGGGTGAGCATAACTAGCCCAGTAAAGAATATCATGACTAAAGATAAATAAATTATCAATAGTCTTCATCAGTAATAAATCATAGATTTACAACATATGGTAGATGATAAAAATTTCAACCATAGTTGCAGCGGAACAAGCAATCCATTAGAAGAGTCAAATAGACTATAAAATCTATTATCTTCTCCATGCTAAAAATCCACCAACAATGTTTTATCCCTGTAACATCACTCAATAGTTCCTTTCCACAATCATATGAATAACTCATAATCATAATTGTGATTCTAAATTTTTCTTCGCACCCAGGACGAAGAATATTTTCATCACCTGTCTTTACCTGAAACATCAAAGATCATGGTTATACCAAATCACAGTTCCTGTTCATAATCATGCTAACAAATCCATCTTCGCACTACGGCCAAAGATATTCATCAACAAACCATCTTTGCACTACGGGCCAAAGATATTCAACAACAGTTCATCTTCGCACTACAGGCCAAAGATATTCATCAATAATTCATCTTTGCACTACAGGCCAAAGATATTCATCAACAGTTCATATTTGCACTACAGGCCAAAGATATTCATCAACAGTTCATTTTTGCACTACAGGCCAAAGATATTCTTCAACGGTTCATATTTGCACTATAGGTCAAATATATTAATATCTCAAAGAAATATATAATCATTTCAGAATTATATAAACAATAATTATAACCATGTTGATCAATTCACCTTTACACTTAAGCTAAAGATATTCAGTTATAAATTCAATGGTCATGATCATACCAGTCAACAATTCAACTTTGCACTACTGGCCAAAGAGAACCCATAGTCATGATCATACCAACAATCTACCCATCTTTACACTCAAGTGAAAGAGAATTTCAACATCATGGTTATAAAAATATTATATATGATAATAAAAATAATATGATCAACATATAAATTTAATCTCAAGAGTAATATTCATAAATCAACTATAATTTGGTTAGAAAAAGAAACCAATTTTATCGTGAATAGTAACTCGTGAATAGTAACTCATGAATAGTAACTCATGAATAGTAACCCCAACACAAAAAGGTAGAAATTCCACAATAAAATTCATACCAATATTTCGGTATAATGATATTGAAAGAATAACATTTATTAAACTTATAAGAAATTTATTTTAATTGTTTACACTTTACTAAAATAATGCATTTAATCATTCTAAAATGTCAAACTCATAAGATTTCATCACCAATAGTCAAAACCCTCATCAAAAATCTACATATACCTCATATAGGATTCTCAAGCCATAAAATCCTATTTTCTAATTTTCTTACTTCACATAACATATTTAATTCATTTACTCATAACTAGTCCCTTTTCATGAAAAATACCAAATCAATGTAAATAAGTTTTCTTTTCTGGGATTTAACATAATATAGTCCCATATTGAACATATATTTTTCCCGAAATTTCTAAAACTCATTTACTATTTTTTATATGGCCAAAATAGCCGAATATTTAGATATTTATCAAAAATTGTACTTTTGTCCAAAAATTCTGAAATTTACAGAGTATACTTCCATCATATTCATGTACTCCTAATAAAAATTTCACGAATTTTAGAGTTAACCACAAGGAGTTATAAGCGGTTACTTTTAAAATAGTCTTTTCTCATAAAATTCATAACTCTTAATATATACGTCCAAAAATCACCATTTTTAGACACAATCAATAAAACTCATCAAAATATCATTTCAAATTTTTCCAGAATTTTCTGAAGGTCGGAAGAATTACGAACTGAAAAACATAATAACCCTTAAAATCCCTTACTATCCCTTACCTCAAAAGAGCAGCACTTCTGACTGGATATCGGATATGACGCTGAAGAAAACTTGCACTGATGAATAGCAACTCACCAAGTATCTAAATACTCACAAAACACACTCGATAATCTAGAGAAAAAAAGAGAGAAAACTTATGAATTCTAGTGTGATTTTCAATTCTAATTTAGCCCTCTATTTATAGGAAAATGTTAGCACGCCAAAATAGACTTGACCTGCTACCTGATAGCTTTACCTGCTACTATTCCACCCACCAAAAATCAGCCATCTTTCCCAACAACCAAAAGTGGGGCCCACCCATTTCTAGAATTTTCCACCAAAATCATTTATAAACCTAATTTCCGAATCAGTTACCTCTTAAAATTCATAACAAATCATTCGTTCATTTTTAACGGTTCAAAATTTGTGAACATATACTCAACTTATATATGCATA
Source organism: Panax notoginseng (assembly GCA_016801055.1). Taxonomy (NCBI): domain Eukaryota; kingdom Viridiplantae; phylum Streptophyta; class Magnoliopsida; order Apiales; family Araliaceae; genus Panax; species Panax notoginseng. The sequence continues at coordinate 107,481,015 of CM029022.1, read as the reverse complement.
ACATATCCAAAAATCACAACGATCCAACGGTCGGATCAAAAATTATAACTCACGCAATATATCTCAAGAACACTGATTATCGGATTATAAATCCTTCGGACCAGTTTCATTCAAAAATTCACCATGAAATATCCACAAAGAATTTTTGGGTGATTCCAAATTCTATGGTTAGCTTACTTCCAGGGATTTCTTTTGATATATAGCTCATCTCCTAACTCATTATACACAAAGAGTTATGAATTTTACAAAATCAAGTAATAAACTAATTTTTTTGAAAATCCCATATTTTGTTCTCTATTTCGATAAAATACTGATAAAACACCTTATCATTAATTCATTCATTTATAACCACATAAATAAATCCATCATTTATATCCACATTAAATAAATATTTCCTTATCATATAAATCAATAATTAATTATTCATAAATAATATTACAGAATCACAATTATGACAACCATGCAGTTCCCAGGAAAGAGGGGGCTTTCCAATAAGGATTTCTCCTTACTGGTGCGCAATTAGATGACCAAACCTCTCCTTAGACAGAACTTTCTAGACATTGCCAATAATGTTATCTAATAATATTATTCAAATAATATGAATTATTGATCTGATAATGAAAAATACTGTGCAGCAACAATTATTGAAATAACAATAATATAAAATATCAACGCAGCAATTATTGAATCAATAAAATAAAATATTGAACAGTAATTACTGTGACAATTATTGACTAGTGCCTTCTTACGTAAGAATCAATAATTTTAAAAATATTGTGCAATACCGTGTGCTAGTGTGCAATAACGCGTATTACTGTATTTTAATCACCGGGTATTTCAACAGTGTTAACGGTAACAACTACGTCGTTAATTATAAAAACTCAATTTTTTTTGTCGTTATCTTCATCTGACCATGTTTCGTTATGGGGCCCACAAATAGCTGCGCCGTCGTACGAATATTCCCCGACAGAAAGAATATTTCACGACCAACGAATATTCCCCGACAACAATGATTATTTTATAACCACTTGTTTATTTTGAAAAATTTTCACATTTCACACATAACTTTAACTTTTTATCAATTTAACCATTTACTGAATTGTAATTATAAGAAAAATTGAATACTTTTATTTCATAAAATTCGGGGTCTTACAATCTCTCCTCCTTACGAAATTTCGTCCCCGAAATTTACGTACCTGGTATTTCGAAGAGTTGAGAATACCTTGCTTTCATTTCAGATTCTATCTCTTAGATCATCATGATTTCTCCATGGCTCATCTCCCATGATAACTTCATTTGGGTTCCTCATTTGTTGGGAATTAATGACAACCGCCATCCCTCGAACTACCCGGTTTTGACTTGTCTAGGGCAGCTGTGACGCCCCCAAAATAGGTATACAACACCCATTCTGAGTCGCCAAAATACATGGTACAGAAATAACTACATCTTTATTATTACAACACAAGAACTGTGAGTTTAAATACAAATATTGTCATTTAGACAATATCCACACTCAAATAAGTCCTCATTACAATTATTGATACATTATTTCACAAAAATGGTGAGGACTACTAAAGTAACTTCTAGAACCATCATTCCATACCCCGACTAGTACTCGCTACATTCTCGCCTCCTGAGAAAAATGGAACAAAAAGGAAAAGGGTGAGCTCAACTAGCCCAGTAAAGAACATTATGACTAAGATAATACAGAACAAATTATCGTTAGTCTTCAACAGGGAAAAATCTAATAGAATACAATAGACAACAAGTTTTAAATCAATAACTGCAGCGGAAACAGCAAACCATTAGAAGAGTCAAGTAGAGAATGAGTTCTACTATCTTCTAAGATTTAAAAGTCCATCATCAATATTTTATCCCTGTAACAACAATCAATAACCATCTTTAATCAAATATTCATCTTTGCACTACAGGCCAAAGATATTCATTTGTATCACCAGTCGGTCATGTTCATCTCAACACCTGTTCATCTTTGCACTACAGGCCAAAGATATTCATCAGTTAATCATTCATCTTTGCACTACGGGCCAAAGATATTCAGTAATATCATCATTTAGGACTGAGGATGATGAAAAATATCTTAAAGAAAACGAATCCAGTGAAATAAAATAACAAATATTAAGGATTCGTATTTCGATTTATCCATGTCCAAAAATACCTTATAATTATTCATAGTGAATTAGAATTCAAGAATGATCAAAACATGGATACAATCAAAGCTAGTACCCATAATAGATATTTTGGACGAAAAGAAGAAAATTTTATTTTTCGGTGAATAGTAACTCGTGAATAGTAACTCGTGAATAGTAACTCATGAATAGTAACCCCGACGTGAAAAGTTCCAAATTTGATAAAAATTTCCAACCAATATTTCGGCATAATGATATTGAAGAAATAATATCATTTTTGAATAAAATAACATCCCTTACCTCGTAAAGACAGTACTTCTGGTCGGAATACCGGTATAAGGCTGAAAGACACTTGCTCTGATGAATAGAAACTCTCAAAGTATCTAAATACTCACAAAATACACTCAATAATCTAGAGAGAGAAAGAGAGAAAACTTGTTTCTGGTGTGATTTTCAATTCTAACTTAGCCCTCTATTTATAGGAAAATGTTAGCACGCCGAAGCAGACCTAACCTGCAACCTGATGGTTTTACCTGCTACTATTCCCACCCACCACATTTGAATAAAAATCTTAGCACATTTCTTCACCAACCAAGAGTGGGGCCCACCAATTCTAGAATTTTCTACCAAAATGATTAACTCCGAAAATTCAACAATTTCTGAACCAGTCATCTTGTAAAATTCATAATAAATCATACGTTCATTTTTAACGGTTCAAAATTTGTGGACATATACTCAACTTATATATGTATAACATATCCAAAAATTACCACGATCCAACGGTCGGATTAAAAATTATAACCCCCGCAAAATATCTAAAAAACCTTGATTTTTAATACCTCCATTCCGACAAAAATACTGATAAAAACCTCAACATTAACTCCTTCATTTTTAACCACAAAAATATATCCCTCATTTATATCCATAAAAATAAATATTTCCTTATCATATGAATCAATAATTAATTATTCACAAATAATATTACAGAATCACATTTATGACAACCAGGCCGTTCCCAGGAAAGAGGGGGCTTTCCAATAAGGATTTCTCCTTACTGGCGCGCAATTAGATGACCAAACCTCTCCTTAGACAGAACTTTCTAGACATTGCCAATAATGTTATCTAATAATATTATTCAAATAATATGAATTATTGATCTGATAATGGGAAATACTGTGTAGTGACAATTATTGAAACAACAGTAATATAAAATATCAACGCAGCAATTATTGAATCAATAAAATAAAATACTGAACAGTAATTACTGTAACCATTATTGAGTAGTGCCTTATTACGTAAGAATCAATAATTGGTGCAATACAGTGTGCTACTGTGTAACAACGCGTATTACTGTGTTTTAACCACCGGATATTCTAACAGTATTAACGGTAACAACTACGCCGTTATTAATAAACAACATATACTTGTCTTTTTCTTCATCCAATCGCTTTCCGTTATGGGACCCACAAAAGACTGCGCCGTCGTACGAATATTCTCCGACAGGAAGAATATTCCACGACCAAACGAATATTCCCCGACAACAATGAATATTTTATAACCACCTGCTTATTTGAAATATTTGCGCATTTTACCCATAACTAACCTCATTAATCAATTTAACACTTACTATTTCAAAATAATAAATAGAAGGAATTTAAATTTCATTTATTAATAATTTGGGGTCTTACAACCTCCCCTCCTTATGAAATTTCGTCCTCAAAATTGACATACGTACCTGGTGTTTCGAAAAGATGAGGATACCTCGCTTTCATTTTCGTTTCTAACTCCCAGGTCATTTCCTCAATAGCATGGTTTCTCCATAAAACTTTAACTTGTGGTATGACCTTCGTGCGTAGGACATGCTCCTTTCTATCCAAGATCTTGACAGGTACCTCTTCGTACGTTAAGTCTTCAGCTATCTCGTCCGGTTCTAACTCAATAACGTGGTCTGGGTCTTTCACATATTTACGTAACACAGATATATGAAAAACATTATGAACACGAGACATACTTGGAGGTAACGCGAGTCTATAGGCCACATTTCCTACTCGGTCAAGAATCTGAAATGGACCAATAAATCGTGGATTGAGCTTTCCTCTCTTCCCAAATCTTGTAACTCCTTTCCATGGAGCCACACGCAACAATACATGATCCCCAATGTCAAATTCCACGTCCTTTCGATGAAGATCCGCATAACTCTTTTGTCGATCCTGTGCCGTTTGTATACGTTGTCGAATCGTTTGGATCTTCTCTGTAGTCATGCGTACCAACTCTGGTCCCAACAATATTGCTTCACCCACCTCGTCCCAGCATACTGGAGAGCGACACTTTCGTCCATATAATGCTTCAAATGGGGCCACACCTATACTTGCCTGATAATTGTTATTGTAAGAGAATTCCACCAATGGTAGGTACTTATCCCAACTCCCTTTGAAATCTAGGACACAAAGTCTTAATAGATCTTCAAGAGTTTGAATAGTCCTCTCTAATTGTCCGTCCGTTTGAGGATGGTATGCCGAACTAAATCGTAAATCTGTGCCCATAGCTTTTTGTAAGCTAACCCAAAATCTTGAAGTGAATCTTGGGTCACGATCCGAAACTATGGATACTGGCATGCCATGCAGTCTCACAATCTCATCTACGTAGATACGAGCAAGACGTTCAAGGGAATAAGTCTCCCATATCGGCAAGAAATGAGTAGACTTGGTTAATCTATCAACAATAACCCAAATAGCATTTATGCCTTGAGAAACCGTGGGAAGACCCGTAACGAAATCCATGGTAATGTGTTCCCACTTCCATTTCGGAATCTCAAGTGGTTGCAATGGACCCTTTGGTACTTGATGTTCCGCCTTTACACGTTGACAAGTTAAACACCTCGAGATAAACTTTGCAATCTCTCTCTTCATATTATTCCACCAAAATGTATGTCGTAGATCACGATACATTTTGGTACTTCCAGGATGGATTGTAAATGGTGTATTGTGGGCTTCCATCATGATCTTGTACTTCAAATCAGAATTGTTAGGAACACAGAGTCTAGAGTGGACTCGAAGTATTCCTTCTTCATCGATTCTTGCTTCTGGAATAGAACCTTCTTGCACTTTCTTCTTCATACGCATCAGCTCTATGTCCGTAGCTTAAGCAGCTTTAACTTTATCGATTAAAGTCGGTTCTACTCGTATATTTGATATCATCATGTGGGTACTTGGAGCCTTCATCTCTATCTCCATCCTTTGCAAGTCATACAAAATGGGTCTTTGTGTTAACAACATTGCACTCGTACCCGCATATGATCTTCTACTCAATGCGTCAGCTACTACGTTTGCTTTTCCAGGATGATATTGGATGGTATGATCGTAATCTTTCAACAGCTCGAGCCAACGTCGCTGCCGCATGTTGAGTTCCTTTTGGGTGAAGAAATATTTGAGGCTTTTATGATCTGTATAGATCTCCACTTTCTCCCCATACAGGTAGTGTCTCCAGATCTTCAACGCGAAAACTACTGCTGCCAACTCCAAATCATGAGTAGGATAATTCCTCTCATATTCTTTGAGTTGTCGCGAGGCATAGGCTATGACTTTCCCATGTTGCATGAGAACACATCCTAACCCTTTGCCTGAAGCATCACTGTAGATAACAAATCCATCCGAACCAGATGGTATTGTCAGAACAGGTTCCGAAATGAGTCTCCTCTTAAGCTCTTGAAAACTCTTCTCGCATTCCTCGCTCCATACGAATTTGATATCTTTCCAAGTCAGCTGAGTTAACGGGGTAGCGATTCGAGAAAACCCTTCCACGAATCTTCGATAATAACCAGCTAAGCCTAGAAAGCTACGTACTTCGGTCACCGTCTTTGGTTGCTCCCAACTTTGTATTGCTTCAATCTTCGCCGGGTCAACAGATACTCCATGTTTTGACACCACGTGCCCTAGGAAAGCTACTTCCTCAAGCCAGAACTCGCATTTCTTCAACTTAGCATATAACTTGTTTTCACGCAGCCTTTGGAGTACCAGCTTCAAATGATGCTCATGATCTTCACGACTTTTGGAATATATGAGGATGTCATCAATAAAGACAACAACGAACTGATCCAAATAATCCTTGAATACTCGGTTCATCATATCCATGAAAGCCGCAGGAGCATTAGTCAATCCAAAAGACATGACTAGGAATTCATAATGCCCGTACCGAGTTCTGAAGGCAGTCTTTGGAATATCCTCAGTTTTAACCTTCAGCTGATGATATCCAGAACGAAGATCGATCTTTGAAAAGAATTGTGCTCCTTGTAACTGGTCAAACAGGTCATCAATACGAGGTAGCGGATACCTATTCTTAATAGTGACATGGTTTAATTCCCGGTAATCAATACAAAGTCGCATACTCCCATCTTTCTTCTTTACAAATAAAACAGGAGTACCCCAAGGAGATGTACTAGGACGAATGAAATCGATGTCCAACAACTCTTGTAGTTGGACCTTTAACTCCTGAAGTTTAATAGGAGCCATTCGATATGGGGTTTTAGAAATGGGCTTTGTACCAGGTTCAAGATCAATAAAGAATTCAATTTCTCATTCCGGGGGTAGACCGGGAAGTTCTTCAGGAAATATGTCAGGAAAGTCAATAACAACAGGAATATTATTCAAATTTGACGTGTCTTTATTCAAATCCATAACATGGGCTAAGAAAGCTTGACATCCGTTTTTTAATAAACGAATGGCTTTATGGCTTGATATAACAGTGATTGATTTTAATGGCTTAGTTGTTTGAATTCGTACAACAGGTTGGTTAGGAATATGAAAACTAACAACCTTACGAAAACAATCAATTTTGGCATGATGAGTAGTTAGCCAATCAATCCCTAAAATCACATCAAAAGCAAGTATCTTTAAAGAGATAAGGTCAACAGGTAAGGTGATGGTGCCAACTTGGATCACACAAGATTTATTAACAGTGGATGTGGTGAAAGTTTCTCCTAACGGAGTCTCCACAGATAAATCAAAGTCTAACTTCTCCGGAGTCAAGTTTAAACGTTGAGCACAAGCAGGAGAGATAAAAGAATGGGTAGAACCGGTATCTAATAAGGTATAAACTTCGCATGAATTTATGATTAGCTTACCCGTGATCACCTCGTTTAGGTTCCTCGCATGTTGACCAGTCACGAGAAACGCTCTTCCAGGAACCGTTGACTTTATCTTTTCTGGGACAGCTTTTTGAGTCACCATCTCCGCTGGACTTGGTTTTGCTATAGTGTAATCTCGAGCGATATGTCCTTCCTTTCCACAATTATAACATACCTTAAACTGTTGTGGGCAGTTTGGGCTGATATGTCCTTCTTTTCCGCACTTATAGCATATAATCGGTGGTCGTTCTCCTCCCTTGGAACCAGTTGCTGCTGGTGCTGACGTCTTCGTATTGTCATTGTTGAATCTCCTCTTTTTAAAATCTCCTCCCGACTCGCTTCTTCTATTTTTATAGCCACGATTACCACCAGAGTGGTTGCCTTTCTTGTCTGTATTTTTCTTTCTCCGTTGGTTATCATTGTTCTGATGACTGCTATCACCGATATGATCCTGGTTGTGGTCCCTCAGTTGACCGTACTCATTATCTCGCTCTAATAATTGAGCCTTGTTGACAACATCTGAATAGAGAGAAAATTTATGAGAAATGAGATATTGACGTATGCCAGGTTTCAAACCTCTCAAAAACATCCTCGTCATACGTTCCTCATTCTCCACCAAATGAGGTGCAAACCTGGACAACTCTGCAAACCTCGCCTCGTACTGAGACACCGTCATGTTATTCTACTCCAGTCTAATAAACTCTACCTCCTTCATATGACGAATACTTTCAGGAAAGTACTTGTCATTGAACAGTTTCTGAAATGTCTCCCAAGACATGCTGAGTGCGGTTGGATGGGTACGCTTCACAGACTCCCACCAGTAATCTGCCTCGCCACGGAACATAAAGGTGGCGAATGGAACCTTCTGTTATCATTGTTCTGATGACTGCTATCACCGATATGATCCTGGTTGTGGTCCCTCAGTTGACCGTACTCATTATCTCGCTCTAATAATTGAGCCATGTTAACAACATCTGAATAGAGAGAAAATTTATGAGAAATGAGATATTGACGTATGCCAGGTTTCAAACCTCTCAAAAACATCCTCGTCATACGTTCCTCATTCTCCACCAAATGAGGTGCAAACCTGGACAACTCTGCAAACCTCGCCTCGTACTGAGACACCGTCATGTTATTCTACTCCAGTCTAATAAACTCTACCTCCTTCATATGACGAATACTTTCAGGAAAGTACTTGTCATTGAACAGTTTCTGAAATGTCTCCCAAGACATGCTGAGTGCGGTTGGATGGGTACGCTTCACAGACTCCCACCAGTAATCTGCCTCGCCACGGAACATAAAGGTGGCGAATGGAACCTTCTGTTCCTCCGTGCATCCCAAGACATCGAATATCTTGGTAATTTGCTTGACCCACGTTTCCGCCATGATCGGATCCGGCTTTCCCTTAAATTCTGGTGGTCCCAATTCTTTGAACTGTTTGGCTGTGACAAACCGTGAATTGCTATCATTTCCTCCTGTATTTTGAACACGAGTCTCCCTCGTCTGGTTTTGCATGAATTGCAAAAAACTTCTAAACATTCCATCATTCATCATCTGCTCATTGGTGTTGTTCACAGGAGGAACATTGCCAGCCTGTTGCACGTTCTCCTCGTTGGTAAGCACCGGTGTCTCCACGATCTCATTTACTCCACTGTTAATATTCTCAGTCGACATTCTCAAATACTGCCATAAAACAAGGGTTAATTAAATAAATTAACAAATCACATAATACCCCTATATTATGACTGACCAATAAATAAGCTTAGGTAGGACACACTAGCGAAGGATTTATTCGTCTCTCCCCTCCTAGTTCTATTCTCCGATCTCCGCCAAAGATCATATCCCTAAACTCTGATACCAACTGTGACGCCCCCAAAATAGGTATACAACACCCATTCTGAGTCGCCAAAATACATGGTACAGAAACAACTACATCTTTATTATTACAACACAAGAACTGTGAGTTTAAATACAAATATTGTCATTTAGACAATATCCACACTCAAATAAGTCCTCATTACAATTATTGATACATTATTTCACAAAAATGGTGAGGACTACTAAAGTAACTTCTAGAACCATCATTCCATACCCCGACTAGTACTCGCTACATTCTCGTCTCCTGAGAAAAATGGAATAAAAAGGAAAAGGGTGAGCTCAACTAGCCCAGTAAAGAACATTATGACTAAGATAATACAGAACAAATTATCGTTAGTCTTCAACAGAGAAAAATCTAATAGAATACAATAGACAGCAAGTTTTAAATCAATAACTGCAGCGGAAACAGCAAACCATTAGAAGAGTCAAGTAGAGAATGAGTTCTACTATCTTCTAAGATTTAAAAGTCCATCATCAATATTTTATCCATGTAACAACAATCAATAACCATCTTTAATCAAATATTCATCTTTGCACTACAGGCCAAAGATATTCATTTGTATCACCAGTCGGTCATGTTCATCTCAACACCTGTTCATCTTTGCACTACGGACCAAAGATATTCATCAGTTAGTCATTCATCTTTGCACTACGGGCCAAAGATATTCAGTAATATCATCATTTAGGACTGAGGATGATGAAAAATATCTTAAAGAAAACGAATCCAGTGAAACAAAATAACAAATATTAAGGATTCGTATTTCGATTTATCCATGTCCAAAAATACCTTATAATTATTCATAGTGAAGTAGAATTCAAGAATGATCAAAATATGGATACAATCAAAGCTAGTACCCAGAATAGATATTTTGGACGAAAAGAAGAAAATTTTATTTTTCGGTGAATAGTAACTCGTGAATAGTAACTCGTGAATAGTAACTCATGAATAGTAACCCCGACGTGAAAAGTTCCAAATTTGATAAAAATTTCCAACCAATATTTCGGCATAATGATATTGAAGAAATAATATCATTTTTGAATAAAATAACATCCCTTACCTCGTAAAGACAGTACTTCTGGTCGGAATACCGGTATAAGGCTGAAAGACACTTGCTCTGATGAATAGAAACTCTCAAAGTATCTAAATACTCACAAAATACACTCAATAATCTAGAGAGAGAAAGAGAAAAACTTGTTTCTGGTGTGATTTTCAATTCTAACTTAGCCCTCTATTTATAGGAAAATGTTAGCACGCCGAAGCAGACCTAACCTGCAACCTGATGGCTTTACCTGCTACTATTCCCACCCACCACATTTGAATAAAAATCTTAGCACATTTCTTCACCAACCAAGAGTGGGGCCCACCAATTCTAGAATTTTCTACCAAAATGATTAACTCCGAAAATTCAACAATTTCTGAACCAGTCATCTTGTAAAATTCATAATAAATCATACGTTCATTTTTAACGGTTCAAAATTTGTGGACATATACTCAACTTATATATGTATAACATATCCAAAAATTACCACGATCCAACGGTCGGATTAAAAATTATAACCCCCGCAAAATATCTCAAAACCCTGATTTTTAATACCTCCATTCCGACAAAAATACTGATAAAAACCTCAACATTAACTCCTTCATTTTTAACCACAAAAATATATTCCTCATTTATATCCATAAAAATAAATATTTCCTTATCATATGAATCAATAATTAATTATTCACAAATAATATTACAGAATCACATTTATGACAACCAGGCCGTTCCCAGGAAAGAGGGGGCTTTCCAATAAGGATTTCTCCTTACTGGCGCGCAATTAGATGACCAAACCCCTCCTTAGACAGAACTTTCTAGACATTGCCAATAATGTTATCTAATAATATTATTCAAATAATATGAATTATTGATCTGATAATGGGAAATACTGTGTAGTGACAATTATTGAAATAACAGTAATATAAAATATCAACGCAGCAATTATTGAATCAATAAAATAAAATACTGGACAGTAATTACTGTAACCATTATTGAGTAGTGCCTTCTTACGTAAGAATCAATAATTGGTGCAATACAGTGTGTTACTGTGTAACAACGCGTATTACTGTGTTTTAACCACCGGGTATTCCAACAGTATTAACGGTAACAACTACGCCGTTATTAATAAACAACATATACTTGTCGTTTTCTTCATCCAATCGTTTTCCGTTATGGGGCCCACAAAAGACTGCGCCGTCGTACGAATATTCCCCGACAGAAAGAATATTCCACGACCAAACGAATATTCCCCGACAACAATGAATATTTTATAACCACCTGCTTATTTGAAATATTTGCGCATTTTACCCATAACTAACCTCATTAATCAATTTAACACTTACTATTTCAAAATAATAAATAGAAGGAATTTAAATTTCATTTATTAATAATTTGGGGTCTTACAGCAGCATTTGGCGTCATCACTACCGTAGGAATATACTTTTCTATAGGACATATTCCTCCCTCGACTGCCTTGTCGTACTCCTGATTCATGATCTGAATCATCAATCTTCGATCCATATCGAATTCAGGTTGACCGCTCTGTATAGGGTAATTCAAAACTCGATGTTGGGTTCTCCCAATTGCTTTCCAAAAAGAGAAATTCATATCATCTATTTTAGCCTTCTTAGATCGGACATCTCTTTCCACAATATCCACGTGTCGTGCGGCTTTTGCCCATGCATCACTTATTCTTACTCGTTCAGTTTTTTCTTCTTTCAGCTCAGATTCCATCTTTATCATCTTATACTCTGCCAAAGAATGCTTCTGTTCAAGCATCACATATCGGGTAACACAAGCTTGAATTGTTGCATCCTTTTACTCCACGACCGCCTGTCGTTCTTCAGCCTGCTCTTCTAGCTCATGAATACGATTTTGCAATCCTACATTTTGACCATATAATACCTCTAACAAACTCTCCTCAGGTACCTCTTCTTCCTCACTCTCAGTTGTTACCTCTGCGACCATTTCGGGTGCAACTATCAATTCTTCACTCACCACATGGATTTCTCTAATTCCTTCTTCATCTGACATCATATTATCATGGTTAGTGATTAGAGGTATCCCCACAGTCTCATTCACTCCATTGTTAGCATTCTCAGCTGTCATTCTCAAATACTGCCATAAAACAAGGGTTAATTAAGCAAATTAACGTATTACATAATATCCATATATTATGACCAACCAACAATTAAGCTTAGGTAGGACACACTAGCAAAGGATTTACTCATCTCTCCCCTCCTAGTTATATTCCCCAATCTCCGCCAGAGATCATATCCCTAAGGTCTGATACCAACTGTGACATTGGACACCATCATGTGTCAGCACCTCACAAAGGTACTTATCAGCTTGCCACCGCAGAACGGCGTCCCCTACAGAGAGTCTGGCTTCGGTGCATTCCCCATCAACAGGATGTCACCAGATAGAGGCTCGGGGCTCTTTACTTATGGCTCTGATACCAACTGTGACATTGGACACCATCATGTGTCAGCACCTCACAAAGGTACCTATCAGCTTGCCACCGCAGAACGGCGTCCCCTACGGAGAGTCTGGCTTCGGTGCATTCCCCATCAACAGGATGTCACCAGATAGAGGCTCGGGGCTCTTTACTTATGGCTCTGATACCAACTGTGACAACCCCAAAACAGGTTCATTCCATCCAACCTATTCTGAGTCGCCAAATACATGGTACAGAAAATAACTATAACTTTATTATAACAATTGTCGTGCAAAATACAACAACACATATGCTGTGAGTTTGGATACAAATATATACCAAATGTGACTCATGTCCCAATCGTGGACAGCACCTCACAATGATACCTTACATAAAGGTATAGTCAAAAACTGTTTCAGAAATTAGAATCTTTGGGAAGTGCTCAAGGAAACCTTCGTACATGGGAGGCCATGCATCTAGGTTATGATAGATATCATATGGCCACAGAATTATCCTTGGTTGTCCCAAAGAAAAACGAGAAGTTTACTATCATATTCTTCCCAATGGTGAGTCTTCTCTTGACATATCATTATCTCCACCGTCTCTAATTAAAAATTATACTTCAAACAAACACCAAGATTATATAGGTAGTGCTCGTAAAAATACTCAGCAAGTGGATGAGCACAACCCTGTCTTATGATGACACGAGGTTGTATGTTATTAGACATCTTGTATGATAGTGACAAAACACCCTTCTAACATTGGGTTCGCCTCACCCTATTTTTTTCACCAAATATAACTACCAAATGATGACCACCGTTCTATTCCCTTGTTACCCCCGCTCGACCCAGCTACACTCTTATTACCTGAAAGGAATTGTGAAACAAAAGGGTGAGCACAACTAGCCCAGTAAAGAATATCATGACTAAAGATAAATAAATTATCAATAGTCTTCATCAGTAATAAATCAGAGATTTAGAACATATGGTAGATGATAAAAATTTCAACCATAGTTGCAGCGGAACGAGCAATCCATTAGAAGAGTCAAATAGACTATAAAGTCTATTATCTTCTCCATGTTAAAAATCCACCAACAATGTTTTATCCCTGTAACATCACTCAACAGTTCCTTTCCACAATCATATGAATAACTCATAATCATAATTGTGATTCTAAATTTTTCTTCGCACCCAGGACGAGGAATATTTTCATCACCTGTCTTTACCAAAAACATCAGAGATCATGGTTATACCAAATCACAGTTCCTGTTCATAATCATGCTAATAAATCCATCTTCGCACTACGGCCAAAGATATTCATCAACAAACCATCTTTACACTAAGGGCCGAAGATATTCAACAACAGTTCATCTTCGCACTACAGGCCAAAGATATTCATCAATAATTTATCTTTGTACTACAGGCCAAAGATATTCATCAACAGTTCATCTTTGCACTACAGGCCAAAGATATTCTTCAACAGTTCATATTTGCACTATAGGCCAAATATATTAATATCTCAAAGAAATATATAATCATTTCAGAATTATATAAACAATAATTATAACCATGTTGATCAATTTACCTTTACACTTAAGCTAAAGATATTCAGTTATAAATTTAATGGTCATGATCATACCAGTCAACAATTCAACTTTGCACTACTGGTCAAAGAGAACCCATAGTCATGATCATACCAACAATCTACCCATCTTTACACTCAAGTGAAAGAGAATTTCAACATCATGGTTATAAAAATGTTATATATGATAATAAAAATAATATGATCAACATATAAATTTAATCTCAAGAGTAATATTCATAAATCAACTATAATTTGGTTAGAAAAAGAAACTAATTTTATCGTGAATAGTAACTCGTGAATAGTAACTCGTGAATAGTAACTCATGAATAGTAACCCCGACACAAAAAGGTAGAAATTCCACAATAAAATTCGTATCAATATTTCGGTATAATGATATTAAAAGAATAACATTTCTTAAACTTATAAGAAATTTATTTTAATTGTTTACACTTTACTAAAATAATGCATTTAATCATTCTAAAATGTCAAACTCATAAGATTTCATCACCAATAATCAAAACCCTCATCAAAAAT